>JAVQIZ010035528.1:0-13241 GCA_036023535.2 Galaxias brevipinnis
ACATTTTAAAAAAACAGTGAAAGACAAAAACCAAATATAAAATAAAATTAAACGACATATGGATCCAACCCCCCCCCCCCCCACCATCCCACCCCCCTTTAGTTTTCCATTTCGTGTGGTGATGTGTTTTATGAGGCTACGTTCGAGGATTGAGGCGCACGGAGACAAAGACATTATTTTACTGTGTCGCTCTCTGTGCACTATGGCATCCCCTGATGAAATTTACAACCTGCTGCAATGCGGCAGAGGCACCAGCGGAAACCGTCAGCACGGGGGGGGGGGGGGTAACGCCTTTGTTCTTGGTCATTCTTCTTTGTTTTTTTATTACAACTAATTCGATTTTTCAATATTCGAAAGTTATTGTGTCAGATCCACTGTGGATCAACAGTGATGTCTAATGTTTATACTTTTGTTCTCTCGCAGGACATTGTGATACACTTACAGAGCCAGTGGGCTCCAAACGAATACGAGGGAACGTTTCCAGATATGCATGCAGGTGACCCAGAAGTATGTGAAGTGTCTTTGGTACAGCACCTTAAAATGCTTATTGATGATCAAAAATGTGTTTTTTTTACCAAAAAGGTTAATTAACATGTTTCTTTTGTAGAACCGCATATGTGTAGCCTACACTTCTCCTTATTGAAGCACTCGATAAGTCCTTGTCTCAATTGTCCAACTGTGGTACACAGACTGTCTCTCTGTGTCCCGTCGATACTCACCCATAGGAAGGGAGGGGCCAGCGGACTGGGAAGAGAGAGAGAGAGAGGGAGAAGATGAGAGGAGAGAAGAAAAGAAGAGAGGATATACAGGAGACAGATGAGGAAACAGTGCGATCTTGTAAGTATTATTGTTTATTCGTTATATGCTGCTCTCTATAGATTCCTTAAAAATGCACCCACGATTGATATTTATCACTATTAAAAGATATAACGTTAATGGATTTACATTCTTCTATTTTGAGTTTTTTCAAGATAATTCTTACAAAGATTTTGCAAGTATGTTTTTTTGTATGTTTTTAATGTTTGATACGTTTGATTAATAAAGTAGGCCTAATAGGCCCATTTGTGTTTAAATAACCAGTTGTTCCATTAAAAAACTTACATTTTCTGTCTTCAGCTAAAACCTATCATGGTTAATCTATGGATGGTGTAGATGATAGTGTTTTTGTGATCTCAAATTATTTTCATTGTCAAGTTATTTATTTACTCTCTAAAGAATATTTGTTTAAAAATTCGGTTTGACGTTTTGGTGAATAGTAATGTTTTCAGCTCATTTCTTAATAGCAAAAGACCAAAAATTGTTTATTCATAAAAATGGAATGATCTTTAGGGCATATTTCTCAAAAATATATTTTTACTTCCATAAACGCTTTCATGTTATGATAGTGTAGCCTCTTTACAGTTTATCAATACTAATTTGAGAACGTCGTTATACTGTTATAGAAGGCCATTTTCAATAATTAGTAGCGCGTGGAGGCATAAGCTCGGTATGGTCTGTGTGCCAGACAATCAAATGACACCAACCAATCCACCGAGCATATTATACAATCAAGGACAAATTATCAAAGTGATTCAACTTATAGTTGCCTAACGATAGACTATATTAACTAGACATATAAATCGTTTGGAAGAGAGAGAGAGAGAGAGAGATAGATAGAGAGAGAGAGAGAGAGAGAGTGTGTGTGTGTGTGTGTGTGTGTGTGCTTTTTGTGTGTGAATGTGTGTGCAAGTCTTTTTTCTGAATTTAATTTGATGCATTCACTTATTTTGTTTTTGCACTCTAGGGGGCGCTACGGGGGTTTCAGACACGTCAACAAGCAGGTGAGGTATGAACCAATCAGACATATTCATAGGCTGCGGTAGAATCTAAGATCTGACTTGGCTCCCCAGTGGCGGATACGTGTATTTTTTCCAGCAAGCTTGTCACAAATGTCAAGAACATTAACGGAATAAAAACGGAATAATATTCTGTTTATGTAAAGTACTGGCCTATTTCACGGCTTATGAAAAAACATTTTTGGTCGACCAAGTCTTTTGCATTTTTTTACATAAGCTTTGTTATCTATTTTGTAAAAGTTCTTAACCAAATAATCAATGTCCTGCCTAAGTAGTCAGCGGCCTGATACACAAAACAGTTGTAGTCTATAAAATTTGCGACGAATAGCTGTTAGGCTCGCCTTTATCGAAGCTATCATCACTGCAGCTGAGCATTAAGGCACACTACTGCTATTGCTAATATGTGCCAGAAGGGGGCGTTGTTGTCTAACACTCTGACTTTTACCACGAATCCCCTTAAAATCTGCATAGAGAGGGTTCCAAAGGGGATGCATCCGTGTACGCGCAAAACCCCAAATATGGGCCCCGTCTCAATTGTCTGTGTTAGATTCCTCACCCCCTCCGTTTGTTTCCGCTGTACATTTGATAGGTTTTCAAATAGTGATCTGTTCTTACATCAATTCAAATTAATAGCCCAATGAGGCAGAACAGTTCATTGCTGTATAATGTTAAGTCCTCCAAGTTTGTTGTTGCTTTTCGTAATCACATCAACTAATGACTGCAGCAGGCGTTTACATGTGGCAACGCATGAAAGCAAATTGGTGTGCAGTTTGAGTCGAAACACATTCTCTCTCTCTCTCACACACACACACACACACACTCACACAAACACGCTGTCTGTTTTAACAGAGGGTAGTTTTATGGTTTTATTGCACTCCATTTACGGAAATCAAAGGGCCAACCAAATGCTCCAGCCTCAAAGTTCACACTGCAGCAAACGGGATGTTATTTTCCCTTCTGGAAAATCCCCTAGAGAGGTGTTTACAACCAGACACATTTCTTTAATAGCCTTGTGAAGGTCCTTTCAATTTAGCCTAAAACTGTCCTGCACATTGATTTATTTATTCAATTATTTATTAACCAGACTAATATGATCGAAGCTAAAAAGCCACAAAAATAATATTTTAAAACATCCCACAAGATTTGGGCTCTGAAATGTGGTTCTGTCTTAATTTCGGCGCGTCATAAATGAATATATTCACTGGGTGTAATTTATGTTATCTCTGGCAGGGACACCACTGGCTACGAGTGCAACACGTGATGCTAATAAAGTGTGTTTTATTGCACCGAGTTGACAAGCCAAAATATAACTCACCGCTCAATGGCGGGAAGTGCCAGATGGAGCACACTAACGTGCTCTTTGTAACGACAGAAGAGCTTAGGATACAGACTGTGGACTATTCCTCCGTTACGGGTTGGTGATGGTGAACAGACACTGATACAACTCGACTAATTGGTAAGCACGTTTAGGTTTAACTCAACAGTCAGGGCTTGGACTGTGAGGCATAGCCTTCATAATGGCCACAAGTGTATAAATATGATTTGGTATGTATATGTGTGCATACTTGTGCTTGTGTGTGTGTGTGTGTGTGTGTGTGTGTGTGTGTGTGTGTGAGTGTATGTGTGAGTGTATGTGTTTCTGTGTTTGAGTCTGTACGTGTGAGAGAGATGTGCGTGTGTGTGTGTGTGTGCGTGGGCGTGTGTGTGTGTGTGTGTGTGTGTGTGTGTGTGTGTGTTGTGTTTACTGCATGCTTGAGGATATTTTCTGATGTCCTTTTGGAAAGGCAGAAATATGTTTAATACCTTGATTGTCTATTTGCACTCGTCATGAACCATGTAGCCTAAAAGTGAAAGATCACTACGCGGCTATTCGCATGCAGAATGCATGTTCTTACAGCACTATACCTTCCTTGCATAATAGAAAAATGTGCTCAAAAACGTATTTTCATTTTTGTAAATGTTCGTAATTTTAGAATTCACTTTTTTATAATGATTTAGGCCTGTATTATTTTTACTTATGATATTAAATTAGCCATGGCAATCATGCAAAAAGTAACATCCCTTTAAATTGTAACTCTCTTTTTACACATTTTAATTAAGGTTTAGTGGTGTATATGGCCTTAATTTGCCCCCCCTAGGCCCTCGACGTGAGTCGCGGGAGCTAAAGGTCGGTCCGGGTTAATGTCTAACCCGGTTTCTCTCCATAGCTCGGCTTTGACCTGCCGCAGAGTCGGGGCAGGGTTAACGACCGGTCAGCCTGTCTCAGAATGAAAAAGTGAAGATTCTCTGACAAAACAAATATCTGACAAAAGGCTCAAACTGAAAGGCCAGGAATTTTGTAGTGAAATTGTATTTAGGCTTCCTGAATGGGAGATAAAAAATGATCTATAGGCAAAATATGCCATTTTATGTGATTTAAATGTTAAGCAACTTGCCTCATATCGCTATAGCGATAAAACTTGTTTGGTCTCACGAATGCCATGCCAGTATTTGTTCTAATATTTTTTAGTACGTTGCATAACTATACATTTACGACATATTTACCTATAGGAAAAAAGCTGGTCCCTTTTTGGTTTGGAGGACGGAACATAAACCTAGGTATTAAGGCTTCCCTCTGTGCTTCACCTTACATGCCTGCAGGTAACCTATTTAAAAATCTTTAACATAACTGGCCTTTAGTATAATGCACTGTGTTGACCTCGTGTATGAACGACGCTGACCAGAAGGGCCTGCCAGACAATAGCTCGTGGCCCTACAGGACACGTGAACTCTGTTTGGTACCCAGCGCGCGGCCTGCGCCTGTCCAGCACTGGGAGTGATGGAACTCTGATCTAACGGTCAATGATTCTGATTGCCCCACGAATGACCTGAACTCGTTGAGGTCTACAAAAAATGGTCTGCAATTGTTTAAATTAAAATTAATTTAGGCTTACTTGTAGTGTAGGCCTATGTTTTAAAGACTAAATTAAGATTCAAATTTGGTTTTAAGATTTGGAAAGGTTTTGGCAGTATGAAATAAGGTAGTATATTGCATTTAATTAACAAATTAGGCCTAAACTGAAATATAAACGTCTTTCGGTCTATAAATTCAGCGACTAAAAATAGCGTTGTCCTGCAGCATATTTAATATTGCAATGGGACTGAGTTCACCCAAAAGGAATAAAACAATATTGAGGTGTGAACCAAAACGCAAATCTGCTTAGTCTACAGCAGCACAAATAGGCTAGGCCTACTTAAATTATGTTAAGCCGTGTCTATTTATAAATTGAGAGTTAATGTCAATGAATAACTCAATTTACACTATCGGCTAAAAACCTCTAGCATATAATCGAATATTGTAATAAATACAACAAAGAAATCAAAAAACGAATTTTAATCTTTTCAAGCTAGTTTCATGTTGTTTACATTGACAGTAATAATAAAACAAAAACAAAAACAGACTGTGTCTACAACAACCAAATGACTAACCGTCGTCTATATATACCCTGTAGAACCGAATCTGTGTGGAGAGATCCCTGGTCACAGATTCGGCCCTAGGGGAGTCTATGGGCGATGCAAAAACGTCGATATAGAGCCTACTATGTGGTCTGGGGATCTCCTCATGGCCCGAAGCCAAAAAATATGTCGTGACTGTCTAGCCAGCTGCACAAAAAACTGTATTACTGCCAACGACTTCCAGATCTATTTTGAACCACAAAGCCTTTTGACGAAAAAAGTAGAAGATGTTTGCAAATCGATCAAACTCTACCCTATACATATACGTTTTATGGTTCATAACGATAAACATTGATCGGAAACGTTTAATATAAGTTAGCGCATTCTTTTGCGAAAGATAGGACCATTTCGTCACAGTATTATAAATAACAAACCGGCTGTAGTACCACGCAAGCACATGCATAAATACCATCTAGAAATCACATCAATATTTATATAGTTTTATTTTTTTATGGAACATATGTATAACAACACATTTCTGATAAGAAGTTAAAGAGACTCATATAAAGGCCCAATTGCCCATGTTGCATAATGTAAAACAGAAATCAAGCCTATATAAGCCTATGTTCTTTAGCCTGCTTTTTTATTTCTGACCCATAGGCTTGTAACACCAACACGTGTTTTATTGCTTTTGTAAATGAGCCTCTGGCCTTTCTCTTTCAATGGGGTTGAAAAGATGGTGTTGTGAGAGGCTGCTAACTTTGGGATGACCCCGGGATCAACAAAGACGCTGCTGTCGCCGTCTATAGCCATTCTTCCACCGTCTTTCTACCGCCCACGGTTTTGTTGCTCCTCTTTTGATTCAATGCAAGGGCAAATATGGGCTGCAATTTTCTCAATATGGGATAGAATAATTTTTTAAGATGTTGGAGACATCTGATCTGCATAGAATTCACATCTTCCCCTGTCCTCAACAAATCCATCGTGGGGAGAAAGGGATCCAGGCCATACATCACCTAAAGCTCTTTGTTGTCCCGGTGAGCGAGGTGAACCGTGCTTTGGCCGCATGAGCTGACATTCATTTATGCGACTGACTGACAGACCAGTTTTTTAGGTTATGATTCACGCGCTCTGATATTATTTTAATGTGTATATAATATACATGTGCTCTCAGTACATGTACATATATATATACACTGCATTAGGCTATAAAGCCTAATTATATAATATATGTTTACAATTATATTTGTGTTCGTTTGGGTTTTCTGTTGTCCAAGATTGTGTTTCTTAGATCAATAACTTGCTCACCGAAAGAGACAAAAGCTGTATTTAGTATATTTACCCATTTATTTAGAAATGATAAGTAGGCCTATTGTTTGGCAAATGCATCCTATAATATCGTTTTGTATTGTTCGCGGAGCAAAAGCTTATTTTGCGTCTCCGTCTTTTTCGTTATATGGAAAATACGAATCCTATAATAATATTAGAATTATTCACGCTATATTTGCCTCGCTGTGTTGTAGGCTATATACGTGCCTGCTGGCAGATAGGCTACATTGGAATTACAAATATCTTTCAATTCTATTTGTACAAAAATGCAGTTAAGATCGGGAAATCTGCTTCTATCTCGTACAAAAAAGCAAGTTTTTAACAGTGCATACATGGGGCCAATCCAATACTGATGAAAGAAGAATGCTACATCACACATGTGAAGTTGTTTGCCTTAATCTTTTACCAGAGTTATATATTTCTATAAACAAATGCAGAATATATATTAACAAAGAATATTTTCTTTTCTCATTTATTTTGCTTTAAATTATTTGTTTGAAGGATTCGCTTCGTTTCCCACGGTTCTAAATTAGTCATGTTAATCAGTTGACCATATGGCACCAAATACGGCGTTTTACCCCTTTAGAAAAATGCTCATTTTTTAAAAACAGAATTCGCAAAATTGCTTCAATACGTCTGAGTAAACAATTCGTTTTGGAGACGTTGATTGGCTAAGCAAGTCACATGGGCCGCTGTACTCCATCTATTTGACAAGCGCAGGCTAGCCTAATGAGAGAGACAGAGAAAAGAGAGAGAGGAGAAAAATGAGTATTCTCCAAAAGCCCTTCCATAAATCAATCACCATGAGCTCGTATGTGGTGAGATCGAAATATGTGGATCCTCAATTTCCACCTTGTGAGGAAGAATACTCTAATAACTATATAGACAGCACGGGATATTACTGTCAGTCCAGTGACTATACTGGCGTGTTCCCTCGGCCTCAATACGCACAACAGCCATACGATTCTGCTTTACAGGGAGAAGCCGTTTCGGAGGTGCCGCATCAACGGAGCCGCCAGGAGCACCCTGTCCAGGTCGATGTCCCCTTCCTCGGGAACACGAAGCCAGTCTCCCCTGTGAAAGAGCTGATGACCATCGGCCAGCCATGGACCTGTAAAGCGCCACCGCTGCAGCACGCGCCTGGGAGTGAGGAGAGGGATGGCACGCCGCGCGTGGTGGTCTACCCCTGGATGAAGAAAGTCCACATAGCCAACAGTAAGATCAGCCCCGTATCTCTCCTGCTTTTCTGGGCTTTCTCTTGGCGTCTATTCTTTCCCCTCTCTGTCCATTTGGGCGAGTAGTGCTCGTATTCTAGCCTATATGCGCCACAGGAACCTTGCCCAGTGCGTAATTTATGGGCTCGCTGTGAAAGGCGAGGGGAATTACACCACTCATAAAGTTTTATTGCTGCGGGGAAGAGGAATTCGTGTTCATATGTGTCTGTGTGCGTGTTCATCTTTATTGGTGTGTGATTACATGCATATGTGTAGATATGTGTGTGTGTGTGTGTGTGTGTGTGTGTTTTCCGCTGAAAAGATGAAAATGTTTTGACCCCGGGCAGATCAAATATTTTATCGGTTTAAATTGATTGTCTGTAATAAACAGGAACTAAATTAATGTTTTAAATTCAAACTAGGAAATATCCTCAATCGCCATTGTCTGACAATATGTATTCATGACCTTGATTGATTTTCAGGGAGTGGATGCGCGTGGTGCGCCAGGGGGAGATTTTTTAATCAAAACGCATTATTATTCTATTGCTCCACTGGACTAGATTTATCAAAATATATGTTTTTTTAAGCTTATTCATTCCATTATTTCTTCTACTTTCTCTATAGTCAACCCCAACCACACCGGACCCGAGCCTAAACGGTTGCGGACGGCTTACACGCGTCAACAAGCTCTGGAGCTTGAAAAGGAATTTCATTTCAGTCGATACCTTGCGCGCAGACGAAGGATTGAAATTTCCCACGCGCTTTCTCTGTCTGAGCGCCAAGTGAAAGTATGGTTCCAGAACCGACGCATGCGGTGGAAAAAAGACAACAAGTTACCGAACACCAAAGTTCGTCGAGCGGTAACGGCGACCGGGAGGAAAATGGAACAAGATGCCAAGGAAGGACAATTGGATTTGTCGGCGCAGTGAGGATAAATAGTTGTTTTGGCTAATACAGGGTTTTTTAAATGGTCTGACAGGGTTTAATATGCAGGGTTAATTTGGTTCCCATGGTCCTATATATCGACTGAACCACACCAAAGACACTCCAAAATAAAATGTTGAAAAAGGGAAATGCAATATAATAAATGAAACAAAATGAAACTCAATATAGCCTAAAATTACATTGTGAAGGCTATATGGCCAAATGGTCTAAATAGACGAGAAAGAGCGTGATTATAATTTCTAATTAGAATGTTAGGCAAGTAGTTTCGCCTTTCATACAACTCAGGTTCCAGGTTTCAGGTTTGTTCAAAAAACAGAAAGACATTTGAGAATATGAAATGGGCTGGACTATTTTTCTCAAGGGGTTTAATGTTTAATAGCGCTTTTTGCATAGTAAATGTTATCAATTTTCATAATATTTTCTAGGAATTTGTAATAGTAAAATGTATTATGTATGTAACGTATTATTATTGACATATAGGCGACTATTGTTTTGTATATTGTTGTCATACAATATGAAAAAAATAAATAAAAAAATGTGAAGGTACATTTTTTTGTTCTAGATCAAACGCGCAGTTGTGGGCGCGCGCGCACACACACATACACACACACACACACACGCACACGAGCTCACGCACGCACACACACACGCGCGCGTACACACACACACACACACACACACACACACACACATTAGCTGTAGCAGATAATGGCTTGGCCGGTATAGCTTCTCATTTGGTGTTGAAGGCAGCTGTCTACCCCTTGCTGTAAATCACTGCAGACTCTATGGGAAGGGTTCAGAACAATACATGTGTGTGTAGGGCCTCTGTGTGAAAGAGTTTTAGTGTGTGTGTGTGTGTGTGTGTGTGTGTGTGTGTGTGAGTATTTGTGTGTGTGCATGTATTCTCGCTTGTGCGTTGGTGCGCGTGTGTGTTGAGACTAATAATACAGTACTGGGCTACATAAGTCATCCTTTGTGTCTCATTAAACACAATGGTCGGCATGGTAACCACGGCGCAATCCGCTTCATTGACACTCAGTAGACTTAAATCAATGCTGTGCCTAACGTGTACAACATGCATTCCTCTAAAACAGCGAGTATATGTTTTAAAACATCTCTGAGATATCAAACACATCGAATAGGCTATAGGAGTCCTGCATGTGGGCTTCATGAAACAGGCCTATTTGAAGGATAGAACTTTCCAACTTATCATACAGGCCTAGGACTATATGATATAAGGTCACAGGCTTCCTCGTTCCTTATATAAGAGAATGAGACCTCTCCTTCAAATGACTTTTTCAGATTTATTATAGTCATCTTAAAGGGGCTACATAGGCTAGTCATCTTAAAGAGACTATAGGCTTGTCATCTTAAAGAGGCTATAGGCTTGTCATCTTAAAGAGGCTATAGGCTAGTCATCTTAAAGAGGCTTTAGGCTATCTTAAAGAGTCTATATAGGTCATCCTGTAAAGGCAATAGTCATTTTAAAGAGTAGGCGATATTATTAGGCTAGTCATGTTAGAGATTATAGGCAATATGATTATCTCTTTATATAGGCTAGTCATCTTAAAGGCGATATGATGGTTATGGTTAGACGAAGACTAAAGTTTTTAATGGAAAGAACCCACCGAACTAACCTATCGTCTTCAGTCTGTTTTACAAAGCCGGCAAAATGATGATTAACAGTAGGCCTGTGTTGTTGTGTTTTTACTTTACTTTTTATTGGGACATGTAGGCTACTTGATGTTGCCAGAAATTATTAAACTGACCCAGGTCTGGTTCACGAGTGACTTTAGTGTTTTTGAATAAAACTGAAAATTTATTAAAAAAGGTACAGCTGCAGTGGAGATTATTTATTTTTCTCTTTTTCAATAACATTGGCCAATGAAAGCGTTGTGTCTAATACGACGGCCTGCCCATATCAGTCGGTTTTAATAACAAAATAATTGTATTTCAAATATTGCTTTGGTGCGGCATGTAAAACTTGTTTAATGTAACTCATTACTATTTAGTTGTTTTATTCAATTAAAATTGGTTTAGTAAAGTAGTTTACTGGTTTATTTTGAAAATGTATTGGATAACAAAATCTATAAAGACAACTATGGGAGCGTGGAACCAGAGCTATACATGGAACCTTTGGACTAGGAGTAGAATCCACGAAAGGAAAGCGCGACGGACCCAACGTCTGACGTCACCCGTAAAATTGATGCTGTTGTCGTACAGTGTGTCCTTAACCTTGTATGCATTTTCATACTTGTTAGCCCTTCAAATTTATTTCAGCATAATAAAGATATATTTAAGATTTCATCATGTCTCTAGCGGCAGAGGCATTTGTCTCTCAGATAGCAGGTAGGTACAGTGTTTCCACCTCCAATGAACCTCTCGGTTGTCATCATGCTAAGCTAGTTAGCTTTAGCATACAGCAAACTGTGCGCAGCTGGCTTTGCAATGTTGGAGGTGTGTCCGATAGCATCTAGCATAGCTGCTACATTGACAGCAGTCTACGCTATCAACCGTCTCTGAGTCTTGCAGTTGCTAACAGCTAACATAACGTTACCATCACCTTAGTTTGTTCGCCTTTGTTCACACAGCTGCCGAGCCTTGGCCCGAAAGTGCCACCTTGTACCAACCCATGAAAGGTGAAACTGTGTGTGTGTGTGTGTGTGTGTGTGGGGGGGGGGGAGTGTGTGTTCCACTTGCGTGTGTTTGTGTCGTGTTTCTGGTGTGTGCGTGAGAAGGCCAAATGATGTCTGCTGAATGGGTCTCAATGTTTGACATAGATATGTTTGAGTTGCAAAGACATCTGTTTGAAGTTGAGTGTGACATGCACGGTATGTAGTCTGGCCTGCCAGTATGTGTGTGTGTGTGAGGGAGAGAGAGAGAGAGAGAGAAAAGGAGAGATAGACATTAAATGTGGTAGATCTTTTTGTACACAAGTCATGTACTGAGTACTGAAGGTTATCTTTGTGTGTGTGTGTGTGTGTGTGTGTGTTGTGATGTTAATGTTTGTCACATGTGCTCTTCTCTCAGAGGATCAGATTCTACTGTCAGATTGTGCCTCATCTCTGGCTGTTCAGGTGAGACTGTACAGACACACACATACATACACAAGTTGTGTTGATTAGGTGTGTGACCTAACACTGCAAAAACAATCTTCCAGTGTCTGAATTTTGTCTAAATGGCTGTGTGTTTTGATTCTTGTTGTTTGCCAGGCGTACCTGAGGATGTGTAACCTACCTGTTCAGGTGACCTGCAAGACCAACGCAGAGTACATGTCTCCATCAGGTGGATCTACACACAAAGAAGTCTGTGTGTGTGTGTGTGAGTGTGAGTGAGTGAGTGAGTGAGTCTAACTGTTTTTCATGTTGAAAAGTTATATTAGCTGAATGCACAATAACATAGAATGAAGCATCTTAATGAAAACCACCTGAACGATCCTATCCAGTCAGGTAGGGCTGCACGACAAACTGTGTATTTATTGTGATTACGATATTGCTACCAACAAAATATCTTGTAAAATGTGTGCGATATTAACCAGTTAAATTAAAAACACCCACTCACTCCACTGCATTAAACCAAGCCCAACTTTACGTTTCTACTCCAGACGAGCGCTACGACCAATCATAGGTGTTCCTGTTGAGCATGTTAGTGGTCCTCACTCTCACAGAGGCAAATTCCATTGTGCTAGCGTACTACTTTAAAAAAAATCAGTAACCTGCATTCATTAGGCGAGGACAAGTTAAGCAGTTAGCGTACCACAAAGTCAAACTACAAATCTGTCTAGCCACCTATAGGATCACCACAAAGGACAGTAGGCGATGAGGGCATTACAACTAATAGAGTTTAATAAGGTTATGATATGGTTGTGCCCAGATTACTTTTGGTTTGGCAGGGCGGTGTGTAAAGACGAACTCTTTATGTGTGCGTAACAAACACGAGGCAACAGGACGAAATAACCCCCCCCCGACACCGCCCCTGTGAGTGAATGCACACTGAAACATTATATTACAAACGTGTTCCAGAAATATTGTAAGCCTTAAACTTTAGATGTGAGCAGTAGATTTCTCATATTCGTCCAGTATGAGCATGCGTGTGTCTCCGGGTGAGAGCTGCATCTATGTCTGCTGTGCGCTTACTAATGGCGTGGCGTATCTGTTGACAGGTAAAGTCCCCTTCGTTCATGTTGGAAACCAAGTGGTCTCAGAGCTGGGGCCCATTGTCCAGTTTACAAAGGCTAAGGTACACATACACACACACACACACAATGTTATAACAGTTTCCCTACACTAAGTGATGTTTCCTGTTAAGTTCAAATCGTTTCAATATTTCTTTATTTGGAATCTAATAATACAACAACCACTTAACAGAAAATTTACTTTTAACATGAAAGTGTGTGTGTGTGTGTGTGTGTGTGTGTGTGTGTGTGTGTGTGTGTGTGTGTGTGTGTGTGTGTGTGTGTGTGTGTGTGTGTGTGTGTGTGTGT
>JAVQIZ010035530.1:0-27324 GCA_036023535.2 Galaxias brevipinnis
ATCCTCCAGGAGGATCTGGAAAGCGTTGCTGGGGATAGGGACGGATGGAATTCCCTGCTGAGCCTGCTGCCACCGCGACCCGGCCCCGGATAAGCGGCGGAAAATGGATGGATGGATAATAATAATACATGGGATTTATACGTGGAGGGTACGAGAAGGCGTGCAGGACTGAAGGAGGTAAGAGAGGTTGTAGGGGGCTAGTCCATGTAGAGATTTTCAACTTGATTGTCATTGGTTCCCTGTGCATGACATGTGATGAAGGTGGTCTTATTTAGCCTAGGATCGTGGTTCTTAGTGTTTGATAGGTTGGCTCAGGTGGCAGGTGGCACTGGTAATGTAAGATTTCACTTGTCTTATCTCTCCTCTTGGTTGAAACCACTTTGTCATATAGCTCATTGTCAAATGGACCTACTTCCTATTTCTACCTTGTGTGACAATTACTGTATAGTTGGTGGGGTCAATCATTTGTTTTCATATAACATATTTATGCTATACATATATAGCCTACTAAATGTGCATTATTACAAGACATATAGTCAACACTGTAGCAGGTCAGCACAAACCAAAGTTCACCATGACAGCTCTTATGTTGAGTTATGTTAAGTAATAGTGTTTTGGTAGCCAGAGATTTCAAATGAATTTTATCATCGGATACCCGATTTACCTGATTTGATCGTTTTTGAGCTATCGATTTGTCTGCTCTTTTCAAATAGAATGGTTATTTGTTGACTAAGTGTTGTAAGGACCACTGTTAATACCAGTGCCCTGGCTCCACTGTTAATACCAGTGCCCTGGCTCCATCTTGTTGCCATGGGACACTGTTGTATTGGAATTAGCAGGCTTTGTTGCCTGGTTTGTTGGAGCTTTCAGGATGTCCATTCCAGGTGGTGTAAAAGTGGTAGGGTTTTGAAAAGGGGTTTTGGTCTCTCTGCAGTCCTGTCCAGTACTGGCCCAAATCAGGCTCACATCCTGATACTGTCGAGGCTGCTGATATTCCAGGAGATAGGTAGCCTAAGAAAGCAATGAGAGGAAATATAAAACGTGCCTCATGAGTTTCATTATTATTTTCACCTTACTCCTATTACATTGACACACTGAAATTTAACTATGACACACTCAAACGTGCACGCACACACACACACACCCAACTATCCACAGAAGTAGAGACTCACCTGTGCTAGCGTTAGCAGAGTGGTGGGGCTTCAGGTGAGGGGATGGGAAAGGTGAGGGGTCAAATTTAGGGGACAAAGAGGAAGGACCGGAGGGTGATGGAGGCAGCATGCAGGAGTAGGACGAGGCAGACTGGGGGGACAGCGACTTTGGAGTGGGGAGGGTTACGGGAAAGAGAGGAGACAACAGGCAAACGGAGGAAAGACGTTAGAACAGAGTATTGGTAGAATGAAAAAGAAAATGTTGATTTAGTAATACAAACAGAATATTTCTAAAGTTGAATGGCCTAATGATTGGTCAATAGATACGGACCTTACACATCTTTTCCATGAAACCATATTAAACTAACAGCAGCAATAGTTGGTCCATTACATGCTTTTCTAGGCGAGTTTAAAAATCTCAGCTGAAGTCAGAAAGGTTATGAGTATGGCCTCACTTGGTGTAAGAATGTTTACTGTCACACCAACACATGAATTAAGGGATGGATCTTGCTAGAGAGCTAGTTTGAAGTTAACTGGAAGAGGAGACATTTTAGCCTTAAATTGGGCAGAATCGTCACAGCATTGACCCATTCTACATTACGCTACATTAATGGGAACAGTCTACTATTTGCAATGGTAGGTCAATAAAGGACTTTACATACTTCAAACAGATTTGCTCTGTTAAAAAGATGTGTTGCTATGCTATAATAGTTGTCACATTACATACAGCTCTGCAAAAAAAAATCAGGAGACCACTGCAAAATTATCAGTTCCTCTAGTTTTACTACTTACATGTATGTATTTGAGTAAAACGAAAAGGACAAGGTGAAAATAAAAAGATGCAGTGTTTCAGACCTCGAATAATACAAAGAAAACAAGTTCATATATATTTTTAAACAACACAATGTTTTTTGTACTAATGTTTTTACTCAGGAAGAGTTCAGAAAGCAGTTTTTGGTTGACCTATGGCATGGAGCATTGTCCTGCTGGAAAAAAAACAACTATTCTTGAGAGTAGGGGAACGTATTCAGAGCAGGAAGGATGTGTGGGGTAAAGCTCTAAATTGGACTCACTTGGACTTTTCTAGCTTTGCACAACTTTACACTGTCCACAGGAGCCTGTTATGAACCTTCCTTGCCATGCACTTCATTTCTGCTTGTCATTCTTTTTGTAGGTCACCTGACGGTTGTTGAGTGACATTTGAATGACTTGGCAGTCATCCCGGAGTCAGTGGAGAGTCGCCCTCTGCCGGTCTGTAGCTTTGCTGTCCCCAATGGCCGCTGCTACACCTTGTTCTTATGAACCTGATGCTCACTGCATCCCTCTACTACTAAAGACAGAACTAAACCGTTCTTTTTCTCACTCAAAACCTTTTTTTTAAACTTTTTTAGCATGGTCAAATTTATTTTTATTTTTTTTACTTAACCTTAACCAATTCAACGTTTGAAGTACTACTAGCAGGTCCAGCAGGTACTATTGCAAGAGGATAGTGAGGACCACAACAGTGGTTGTATACTTCGTAATCCTTGTTAAATAAGACTTCGGTCCAGTGATCACCCTAATTGGTAGAATGAGTTGTGCCTGTTTTGGATCTTGATTCTGAAGAATTTGGAGTGCTCTCTTACATTTTTTCAGACCTACTTACATGATCTGGTGCTCTGATACAAAATCTATTGCCACTAGAGGGAGATACGTCACAAAATATGTAGCACCGGAGTAATTTATCAGCAATTCCTCAAAACCTCTCCCACTGATTAATTTTTAATTTTTTATTTCAGTGTTTCATATTTGTGCATTTATTTGTAAAGAATATAAATAAATATATGGATTTTTCTTTTTGATGTTTCGGCATTATCCTCCATGTCTCCTCCTCCCTGTGTAACCATGTCAACAACTGTGTTGTATTTACCTGCATATTGGAGAAGACTGAGAGAGAGCCATAGCCCTGTAGCGATGTGTCGCTGCGGCTGCTGTGTAGAGACACTGAAAGCCAGACATCATGCACACACAAAAACACATAGACAATGGTCACTCCCTTCAGGTTTATGAAATATTGTAATGTTATACCAGAACAAGAAAAATTAAAATTGCCATGTTAATTGAATCTTCCGCAGATATTAAACACGTAACAGTAATAGCTCTATACCTGAATTGTTTCCATGGTGGGAGAGATATGCACTGGAGTTGAAGGAAGTGCTTAGAGGAGTTTGTGCCTGCAAACAGGAAGTCCCACCGCCTGACTTTTTCTGATTTCGCAATTTCTCCTCCCTCCTCCACTTGGCTCTTCGATTGGAGAACCACACCTTACAATTAGAAGTAATATTGCTGCATTAAAATATATATACCGATTTGGAACATGCTAAAAAAATTTGAGCAGTCTAAAAGCTTAGCAGGATTAGAATGTGTTTATGAAATCAGAGTTAATAAAAAAAAAAGTAAGCCTGGGTTTGGCATGGCACAAAAGTGATGTAATTTCTTTTTCAGACAGCTGTAGTGGGAAAAACAAATCAAGTACCTGAATGCGGGCCTCTGGGAGATCTATTTTGGAAGCCAATCTCTCCCTAGCGAAGACATCTGGATAATGTGTTCTCTCAAACTCTAGGAGATAGATATAGACTTTTAGAAAAGGCATGGTATTATTTTTAGTATTGTGTTTATCCAATGTTATCTGGAAAAAGTAAAATTTTATTGGCCTCAAATTCAATCTATATTGATTTACTTATTATACATACTGTGTGTTATCAGTCCATAATCAAAACCCTGTAGAGAGGGGCATCCAACCATAAACTACACAAGAGAAGCATGCCTCAAACTGAGCTTAAGAGCTGTACCTTTCTCCAGCGAGTCGATCTGCTCCTGGGTGAAGCTGGTTCGGTTTCTCTGGAGCTTTCTCTTGAGCTGAAGGTGGAGCCGGGACTCGTCCAGCACGTGTCCCTCTCTCCGCACTCCCTCTCCTCTGATCAGCCCCCCGCTTACATCATCCACAACACACTGATCTTGGAGAGAGATTTGACCGATAGGTAGGAAAGAATGTGGAACAGAGGGAGAAAAGGAAGCAGGAAGATATATGATCACGGGAGAACAAAAGAATAACAGGTCATGTTTTAAGCTTGTTTGTGTGTCAGTATCAGAGAGAGAGAGAGAGAGAGAGAGGTTTGATTGTGTACTATAGCAATTTGCACCCACCATTTCAGCTTTGTCATGTGAAAGATTTACTATTCCACCCAAGCTCTCTAAATACCCATACACAAATATGCACATAAACACCTTAAGAAAAATACATTGACGAGCACAAAGACACACACATACACACACAAAACCGACAGAAGCAGTTTGACAATATTCACGGTCTTATAAAAACTGTTACTTACTATAATTATTGTTATTATGATTATTATTATTAATAATAATAATAATAATAATAATAATAATATTAATATACTCAGTGATTCACTGTCTTTGTCTCTCTGGTTTACACACACATTATATCACTTACCCGAGAGGTGGTGTGGCATCGTGTCAGAATGGTACCAGCTGGTCGACCCAGTCCAGTTGGAGCCATTCTGTAGATTGAGCATGGTGAGTTTCTCTGTCTCCGTTCAGTGGACAACCACTCTGGACCTCCAACTCCAGACTACAATCCTGTAGTCAGATCAAATAATGTTTTTGTGCTTCCAAACCTCCAAAATAAAAGCAGCACTACCCAAGAAGAGGACAGGGAGAGAAGTTAGCAGAGATAAGATCACTGATACATCAAATAAAAGCTGTAGTGCAAATAATAGAAAGTGAAGTGTGACAAGGTAGAAACAAATGAGAGAAAGCAAAAGAGAGACAACAACGAAGGATGTGGCTAAAAAGGCAACAACAAATACATTCTTAACATACTTTCAGAGATCAAAGGTATCACTCATCATTGTCTACCTCACAGGGAAGGTATTGACCTGGGCCACTGCTAAATGGAACAACCGGGACACTATGTAACAGTGCTTGTCATTTCAGTGAGGAGACGAGGCACATCTTTGACCACCAAGTCTCTGGCAACAAGGCAGCCAGCAAAATTCTTCATATTCAATCGGGAAACAACAATAGCGCTGCAGAATATTCCATTGAGTTCCGTGCACTGGCCGCTGTTCAGTGGATGGAACTCCACTGCGCTACTTGCCCAGCCTTTTGGAGGAAATCAAAAGAGAAATCAGGGCAAAAGAGGAAATCAGTAATCTGGGGTTTCCTATTTACACTGCTATCCTGATTGACAATTGGATCTGGGAGAGCAGGAGTCAGCTTCACATCCAGGGGGGAAACAGAAACCATCCGGAGCAACATCCATCCTCCGTAGCAAGTTCCTGTTCCTCATCCCAGGTCTTCTGCATTCTCTCGTCTAGACCATCTTGAGCCGGTGCAAGTTGGGGGGAACCAAACTGTCCATATCCCAAACCCTGCACAGCAGCATTACATTCCTCTCCAGAAATTGTCAACAGTCTTGGCCATAACAGCACTGGATGGAGCTCATCTCGAATCTGGATCCTATCAAGCTGTAGATGGCGCAAAGTCATGATCCAGTTTCATTTAATCTGTTCTCCAAATCTTCCTGTGATTCTTGGACATCCATGGTTACTGCTCCATGACTCTCTCTTCCAGTGGTCAACAGGAGGTTTGAAAAGGTGGGGCTCACACTGTCAACATGCCTGTCTCTTACCACCCAGTCAACATGACTGAACCAATCCTCTGGGTCTCCCAGACATATCCAAAGTATCCCTCGAGTACCACAACCTGGCAGCGGTCTTTAGCAAACATATGGCACATATTCTTCCATCACCACTCCTATGATTTGGCTGCCAGGATCTACTCCCTCTGGTAGGACATTTGTCCTGTCATAGCCTGAACAGAAAGCAATGGAGTCTTACCTCCAAAAGTCCCTCCATGATGGATTAACCTGAACAGAAAGCAATGGAGTCTTACCTCCAAGAGTCCCTCCATGATGGATTTATTTGTCCCTCCACCTCACCCACTGGCGTAGGTTTCTTTTTCGTTGGGAAGAAGGCAGGAGGACTTCGACCCTGCATTGATTACCAGGGACTTAACAAGATCACAGTGAAGAACACGTACCTTCTTCACCCTGATGTGTATGTCCGTTGAGAGGCATCAGGGAGCCTCATGGTTCACCAAACTGGGATTGTAACAATGGCGACATTGGCTCAAGGGACCACGACACCCGGTTCTTGTCTGGACCGACTATCGTAATCTGAAGTGTATTCAAGCAGCCAAAAGCCTTATTCCCCGACAGGCCCGACGGTCCTTATTCTTCAGTCGTTTCAAAGAACTGAAAGAACCAAAAACCAAATGCCTTCTCACACCGGTTTTAGGCCCCAAACTATGATGTAAAGGCTTCACCCATCATTCTTGCCACCAAAATAGTGGCTCCAAGAGTCCTCCCTGCTCTATCTAGTTTCAAGGAGGTTGGACTCTAATGCAAAGGCCTCTGACCGACATTGCAGTCACGGTTGGAAGATGGCCAGCTCAGGCGCCTCCTCTAAGGGTTATCGACGGGTATCCTGCATACATGGTCAACCACCTCCTGGCCTCTCACTTGGTCCATGGGGGAAGGCAGTACCTCGTGGACTTGGAGGGGTATGTTCCTGGGTTCCTGAGAGGAGGATTTTGGATAGGGGCCTCATCAAGGACTTTCACGGTCAATGGGCTTCTGGTCCTTCAGTCGCATCTCGGAAAGGGGGTCCTATCACGACGGTAATGTCAGCCCATCCACTCCACCCACCAGGAGCACACTGGGTAGAAGAGTGAAGCGCTCCCAGTCCAATTGACTGCTATGATCGTTGTGTTTATTGCTATCACTTATGGTTCTTGTTCTATTCAAGCCCTGAGATTGATTTGTTTTGTGTTCCATCATTTGTGTTTGTATGATCCTGAGTAAGTCTGGAATATCTTGCCTTCCTTTCCAAGTCTCATTACTTTGTTGTTTTTGTATTTAATTGCTAACATAGATTATTAGGTGTTTTTAGCTTAGCTTAGTTCTGCACTTGAGTCCTACTAGTCCTCATCTTTGTGACACCTACAAGGACCTATACATACACAACAAAAGATGCTTTCGCTTCCCACAGCGACACACTGGGAGTTCTTTACAAACACACAGGATAATTCATAGCTACGCCCCCTGCACCCTGACACGGACTATACACGCATGAGAGGAGAGAGCAACACTGTCAAGTGACATTAGGCACAATGTACCCAATGCTAGATTCCACATACGCGAATAAAACGCTGTAGCAGGACTGAAAAACAGCTTTAAACATTTTGTTATGTACATAAAGGAAATGGTATTAACCTCCGTTCTAGGCAATAGCCCTGTGACATAGTAGTTTCCGATGCTATGGGAACGAAGAGCAGAAAACACAACTATAGTAGGATGTTAACTTACTACAGATTCAAAAACCTTGTTTTGATCTGCCATGAACATTTACTCATAAAATTATGGCAGACTGAACATGTTTGTGTCTGTAACAGGTGGAGTAGGTACCCAATAACTTTTCAAACGACTAAGCATTGTAAAGGTGAAGAGTGGGGGACGGGATTAGACGGTCAGCTGACCACAAAGCTACAGTACAGAGATTTGATATTAGCAGCAGAAAAACATGTGAAATCCCTGATTATCAAGCAAAACATAAATTCACACACAAACACACAAAGCATGCAAGCAAAAAAATAATTAGACGATGGTATTGTACTCTATCGTGCTGTTACATTGCACCATACTGGTCAGCCTTTATGTAACCAGCAATAACAGCCTATACAAATGACAGACGAGGCAGTTCATATTCACATACTTTGATATCAAATGTGGAATATTAATCACCTAAAATCTAGATATGGTAATTTGAGAGAGAAGGAGAGAGGGCAATAAATAACATTCATAAAAGCCTTTTGGATCATAACAAAGCTGATAAAGTGGAGAGTTTTGGGGCTTTCCATCATAAATAATACAGGCCGTCTCTACTGCTGTGCTTTGCCATTTCCAGGATATTCAGAGGTTGGATGGTTCTATGTTTGACCTTGCATAAGTGTTAATCTAACTCTACGCTATGTTAAAAATGTGTGTACACAACTTGCATCCTTCCACTCACAGTTCAACAATCACAAGTGTAGCGTAAGGCCACTTACCTGCAAAAGAGAAAGACGGTTGGATTTTCAAAATCCACTTTCTCTCTTTTCTCCTCGGCTTTCAGGCTCTCTCTTTCTCCTCTTACTCTCTTCACTCGCTCATCCAAGTCTCCTGACCTCGCTTTTGTTCACTCTCTGTTAGTGTTTGCGAAGAGAGGAGGAGAGGAAGGCGAGCCAGAGAGATGGAGAGAGTTACACAGAGCGAAAGAGAGGAGGAGACGGAGAGGGGGGGTGGGGGGGGGCATAGAGAGAGAAATGCGTCTGCAGGCATTTTAGTGCTTGGAGCGATGGATGTAGGAAGAGAGGGAGGGATAGGAATGGAGGGAGGGAGAGAGAGATGACACACAGACTCAGTGTCAGTGTCAGGTCTGGACTTAATGCCAGGAAAAGGGGGTTGAAGTGAGAAAGAGAGAGAGAAAAATGAGGAGGGCTGGTAAAGGTGTGGCGAGACAGTACACAGCGATGGGATGGAAATAAGCTATGAATCAATCCCCCAATAAAGTTTGTTAAAGTCTGTTTATGAACAAATTACTCATATTACAATCATATAAGTACTGTAGAAAGAGCTTGGTAAAAAGGTCAGAATGGATGAAATCATATGTGCATTTGTATACCAATAAGTCGTTTTCTTTTCAACGTTGTTTTTTAAGTAAAATAATATAACTGATCAAAATACGATCAACAACATGACGTTACAATGTTTTGTTGTGCATACCTCACTAAGACACTAAACTGTGAGCTTTAAAATACATAATCATTTCATGATTTACTGTAAATAGACAAAGTAAAAAATTACAAACCACTGTATTTTTGGCCAAAATTCCTACACACCCTCAATTTGTCTCAGTTTTTCTACAGGCCTCGATATGGCCAACCCATTCCAACTGTCAAGTGCCACACGAGTGCCACAATACGTTTGCCTTGTTTTCTCTGTGACTGCATTTTGACGTTTTTTTTTACACTACATTTACATAAATCATTGGATTAGCTCAGAAAACCACAGTCCTTGACATGCCAAAAATAGAGAAAGAATTGCAATGTATGCAAACCAATCTTTCATCCTAAGTGACCAAATGAGTTCCTTATAGGCCAACGATTAAACAAGAATGCTGAAAAGATGTGAAATGATGATGATATTCTTCTGTTGATTTCTTTTGCATTGCATTGCGTTGAGGATTTTCTGATTTTGCCTTTTGGTGGCCTAGCATTCAGTAATTCTGTAGTGTCATTGAAATGGCAACACAATATATGCAATCTTCCTTACTATTACAAAAAATAAACTGAATGTTCTTTTCAAATGTAATTTCTTGAAATAAAGAAAATTACCTATGATGCATGGAGGAATTTACAAATTAAGGCTGATTTCATAAAACATAAAGCAAAGAGGCGGAACAGGGATTTAATGATTTTCTGCATTACAGTAATCTAGTACATTGTGTTCATGTGTATTGCACCGTGTTCCATAGAGGTTTAATTATTATAAATAATGTAATTATGTTTCAAAGGCTCCTCTAGTGAAATCCACAATGGAACAGATTTACTGCAAACAACAGTTCCAAACATTGAAAAAAAATTCAGCAGTATTTTTTTGTGTATTCATCTTTATTTCAGAGGGAACTTTTTTTTTTGTTGTGATCAGATAAAAACAGATAACATAACTACAAATAATATTAGTACGGCTTCACCTGCAGTTGAATAAAGAAAAAAAGAGAAAGAGCGGGCACAAGTAAGAGAGATAGAGTAGAGGGGGTAGGATGAGGAGAAGGAGGGTGTCAACATATTTTATTTCCGGTCGACAAGACCCTCCGCTCTCTCCTTAAACCCCCACCCTACCCCATCCACCCCATCCACCAACACCAACTGACAAGACCCTCCGCTCTCTCCTTAAACCCCCACCGCCCCATCCACCAACACCAACTGACGCCAGCCTCTTCTCTTGATGTCACCTTCTAAATCTCTGTCACTCACAATCATAAATAGAAATTACTTCATTTCACAGGTTTGGGCTCGTTATGATGGAAATTAAATTTACAAGGGATATAAAGATATTTCTGAAGGGGATAGGTTATTTGTTTCAGCATGACATTGAATTGTAATGGTGTGTGAGTGTTTGCACAAGCAGGCTTGCGTTTTTTGCATGTGATTTGTGTGTTACTTGAATATTGTGCAGTTTTAAGATATTTTGTCTCTTCTTAGTTCCTCCCTGTCACACTCTCCTTCTGTTGCACTGCTAGGGGGTGGGGGTCACTATGGCAACAACGTCGTGACAAATTAATATCAAGTTGTTAAAGTAAAAACAAATGAGTTAATACGCGTGTGGTTCTGGGGGGGGGTCTACATGCATACATACAAACACATGTACAATCATGTTGACTGGCCTTTAGTCTTTTTGACCCAATCAATGAAGTCAACTGTAATAGAGGGGGCGGAGCTTCATTCATGCACAAACATCGAGCATGAAATATACATGAATACAGGATTACTCGGCTTATCTACATATCCCACCCACTTCGTCTGTTTCTCGTATTCCTTGCTTTGTCTTTCTTTCTGTTCCCTCCCTGTTTGCTGTCTCTCCCTCTCTCTCGGTTGTTCCATCTCTTTGCTGTTTTATGCCCCTAGGCTACACAGTGCCCCCCCTCCCTCTCTCTCCCCTCCACTCTTACTAACCCTGTCACCTTCAATTGCTCCATGGAACTAGACACACCACCCAAGGCAAGAGAGGGGAGAAGAGAGAGAGGAAAAGAGCCCTACACTGTGTTGGCAAGAATTGTATACATTTTGATTTACAAACATGAAAAATAAAGAAAATAATTGTTGGTACGGTATGCATCTCCATTATTGTATAAAGCACTGGAACAGTTTCCTCCTGAAATCAGCATCTCTACATGCCATTCCATTCCAGTCTGTTGACACAGGCTCACCTCTTGGTACCTATGAGGTATGGATTAGGGTGATCACTGGCCTAAATCTTGAAAGGAAAGGAAAATAAAAAACCCTGCTGTGCTCACTGTCACTATCCTGTGGCAATAGTATCCGCTGAATCACAAAATAACTATTTACCATGCCAAAAAAGTCGAAAGTAAAAGTTTAGAGTGAGGAAAAAAAAGGGTTAATTCTGGCTTTACTGACAGGGGTACTGTGAGCATCAGGTTGCTTTCCATAGAGATAGAACGTTACATCCTTAACATTTCAAAGACGACGGTTCATAGCTTCTTGGCCACGGAGATGTCATCTTACATTTGATGTCCCGTGTGTATAGTTTTTCTGCAACCATTTATTTTTCTGAGTTAAAGAGTTAAAATGGTTTTTAATTTAGCAAGACATGGCTAGTGTTTTGCATGCCCTGTTTGCGGTTTGTGTTTTTCTTTTTAGAGAATGGGCAATTGTTTAAGAAATCGTGTTTAAGCAATATGGAGAAAAATAAACTGTAAAACTTGGGGGCAAACAGTTGTAACCTGAAGGGTCATGCACCCATTTTTGAGGGGGCTCAGCTTAACAACTCCTACTATATTATATTAAAAAGTTGTGGCAAGCAAGATTTTGCTACCTATAATTTCGAGCCCTGACAAATGTACATAATACTATGGATTTGATTTCAAATAATTGAGGGGGCATGTTTGAATGAGCGCGACATCTCTGGCTGTAACACATTATTTCCTTATGTGCTCCTGATAGTGATGTACAAATATTAACAAACAAGTCTTTTAAGTGTCCGAATCGAATTGAACTATTATGCCAAATGAATCAAACTTTTATTGACTCTCATTGACGATTCCGTGCTAAACAATCAGTATATGCTTTCGTGTCAACATTCAGTTTATATTACTTACGGACACATAAGCTCCAAGCATCAATGAATAGCTTGAGCATGCATACAGGCCTGTAGCTGAATTGTGTCCAAGTCTGCAAACAGACCGAGATAAATAGTTCGACACGAGAGGAACTCGATGCGGAGTGTGATGTTTCAGGAACGATTTCTGCCCGAAGATTTGGCGATAGTTCGGCTTTTACCCCAACTTTCGTTCATTCCGACTCATTGATTGTTCCGCTCATACGCCATGACTTGTTCACTCTGACTCACTGATAGTTCGATTCACACCTTAACTCTTGTTCAGTCTGACTCACTGATAGTTCGATTCATACCCCAATTCTCGTTCATTCCAACTCAGTGATGGTACGGCTCATGCGGCAAACTGTGTGTGGTGACCATCCACGATAAGGATACCTGGCCATTTTGACGACTCAAAATTGGCTACTGAGGAAGTGTGGGTCATGTGTTGTCAAATCCTATGTTATTTATTTCAGTTCAGTATAACTAATTGCATTAAATGTAACCGTAAAGTTATACTTTCTGTGCATTAGTTGACACCCACTTTTTTGCCACATTTTGATCAAATTGAATTTGCTAAATTATTGCCATGATAATGATTCTAAGTTGAATAGTTTTTACTTTGATTTTCTCTTAAAATATTCACAAGACTGATAGACTAAGAGCTATATTTGTTATAGTTATATAATGTTAGGCTACCTAAATAATCAAATTATATCCCAAAAAGTAATAGACCTGGGGCTTTAGTTTCATATTAAGAGTAATATTTGCAATATTTAACGAATATTGAAGACTCAAATAGTTCGATTCATTTAACTAACTCGAATTAATCGACTCATTCAAAAGAGTCAAACTGCACATCCCTACTTCTGATGGGATACGCCTCATAACACTGGCTGGAATTCGCTTGACAACGTGGCGAGGCACAACCTATGAGAATCAGTTAAATACTCATCCTCTAGTTTACTACTTCTCATTGGCTAACATCACGTTCAACGTCTTTGGGATTGGTCAACTAACCAGTAGAGACGCCTCCTTGTTCAATGTAGAACTTATAGGGAAAGAAGAACGCATACTTCAAAATCTCAGGAAAAGCGCAAGATTAAAAAAGTGAAAAATAAAAAAAAATTGTAAGTTGATTTATGATTGTCATTGGCTGGTTCCAAATTTGATAAACATAATTCCATAGTTTGCAACTTGGCATTGTCATTTTTTTTTACGGAGTTAACTGACTATTTATTTGGATGTGCATGTCTGAAATAACCTACAGCGGGTTAAGATAATTACTTTCTTCTGCTTTCTCTCTCAATTACACATGTTGATCTGATATCTTGGCAGAACTGAATTTTAACTTTTGAAATTAATACAATGGCTACTTGTAGCAAAACATTTTTATCAGTAAGGTACTTTTTCTATAAATACCCGCATACATTGGTGAAAGGTTAGAAAGTTGTTTGATCAGTCCATACCTTTCTGCACTGCCTTTTTATTACCGTCTATCTCCCTCTCCCACCTCTTTCCTCCAAACCAGGCTTCCAGAATGCTGTTGCGGTCACTGGGGTCTCTTCTCGTCATATTTGGCATTGTATTAGCTGTCCCCACCAAGGAAAAGCGTGTCCATCGCCATGGCGACCTAAGCGACCGCGCCCATGACGATGCCCAGGGTTTCCAGTATGACCACGAGGCCTTCCTGGGCAAGGAAGAGGCAAAGACCTTTGACCAACTTACAGCTGAGGAAAGCAAGGACAAACTAGCGTATGTACACTACAGTGAAACTTTGACAATTACCAATTTTAGAGTATTACATTAATGATTAACATTTGACATCTATGAGCAGCAGTTTGTTCCTTTAAATGAAGCGTGTTAGGCTGGCAAGGCGATCATTCCTGGGTTCACTAGAAAAATAATTGTTCTGTCACCCTTTATCTCGACTACAGAATGATTGTGGATCGAATTGACACAGATAAGGATGGCTATGTGAGCCATGCAGAGTTGCACTATTGGATCAAACACCGACAGAGGAGGTACATCGAGGAGAACGTGGACAAGCATTGGAAGGAGTACGATCAGAATAAGGATGGCAAAGTTGGCTGGGAAGAGTACAAAAACACCACCTATGGCTACTATCTAGGTGAGAAATTAATAGAAAAATGGCAAAGAAAAATTATAATGCTAAGGTTATACCCTATGGGACCAAATAATAAACTAGGCATACCATAAAACTAACACTATAATAAAGTCAGGTTTGGAATGTATATCTGATTAATTGACTGGACCAATCAAAGCCTGGATAAGTGAAATTATATTACTATCCATAGATCTAATATGATACAAAAAAAGTGTTCTCGAACTCATTCATTAGCTACAGAAACGGTGAAAGTAAATAGAAATTAAATCAATATCCGTGTCTACAAACAAACTAGGAGCAAAAAGCAACCAAGTTGCCCCACGGGGAACAACGGGTACAATAAATGGTAGGGAAATGAATACCATCTTAAAGGATTGAACATTTCGACATCTGTAAATCACTCAAAAGATGCTACTTTCTTTTTTGAAACATGAAAACATCCACCCTTGTAGATGAACAATTTGACGACATTGATGACAAGGCCAGCTACGTGTCAATGCTGGCCAGGGACGAGAGACGCTTTAGGGAGGCCGACCGGGACCGGGATGGTATCGCCACCAAGGAAGAGTTCACCGCCTTCCTTCACCCTGAGGACTATGACCACATGAAGGGCATCGTGGTGCAGGTGAGACCGGCAGAGGAAGTAAAGTGCTCATGCTAAAGTAATCTTCATACAATAGGCATTGTTATTGTTTTGTTGTGTTAAACCATTGTTATTGTTTGTGTATCTTAATAGGAAACAATGGATGACATTGACAAAAACGGGGATGGAAAGATTGATATTAACGAATACATTGGTGAGTCTTTCATCTTAAAAGTAAAAAATGTGGTCTAGCAGTACATAAGTGAACACACTAACATTAACCCTCTGCTTCCCCAGGGGACATGTTTACCCCTGAGGATGGAGAGAGCGAGCCGGACTGGGTTGTGACTGAGAAGAAACACTTCACTGAGTTCAGAGATACTAACAAGGTAAAAGTCGGACTTGACGGTGCTCTAACGCTCGCTATCTATTTTGCTGAGTGATTGTTCGCTAAACATCTATTAATCCCTGTGTAATTCCCATTGTTGTTTAGCCTTAGAGAAAAAAAAAATGTGTACACCTGCCAATGCTAGTGGAATTAATTTGATGAAATACACAAACACTAAAAGGCATCACACAGCTAGAGTCAAATCATCTGTGCATTTGGTCTACTCAGAATGGTTACCTGGACGCAGGTGAGGTGGCCCAGTGGATCCTCCCTGGGGAAATAGACCACGCCGAAAACGAGGCTAAACATTTGATCTACGAGACGGACAAAGACCAAGTAGGTTTCCCCCGTCTTGTGCAACTTTTCTGACATTTAATGGAAAATGTGCATTACATTGTTACAGTTTCTAAAATTCATACGCAAATAATGATAAAATGTTTTAAAGGTCGACATGATCACTAATAATGAAAAGCGTACTGAGTATATATCCTACTTACTTACACACTCAAAAAAATATATAAATATTCCCACGTTTTACAGAATTACAAGCGTTCTATACCATTTCTTTATATGAACGGATAATTGGGTAAAGTCATGTGACATGAGGGATGCTCATGCTGAGGGGTGGGTTGTCAAGTGATTTTTATTTGTTTCTCACTCGTATATTGGTTCAGTGAGTTTTGCACCTCGTAGCAATGGGCCTTGGCAAAGTGTTAACGCCTCCTATGACGTTATCCTGGACTGTTACAAGCACTGCCCCACTTCTGATCTTACTTACACACAGTGGGTGTGGAAATTAAAAAGAGCGATCATGTTGACCTTTAATAAAGAAGATGAGTAATATGTAGTTATTGCTTTTAACTTCATAATGCTCAATTGTCCCTATTCTATTTTTGCTTTATCTTAATCCACATAGTAAGATAGTTGGAATTATAATTAGAATGCAGTACATACTTACATACAGTACCTAATTAGGTGTTTTTGGCCCCTGTAATAGACCATGTGGTTACCTCAGACACCAGGTCTTAGACGTGTTGCTGTTATCTAAGGAGTTCCTCCACGTAGAGCTTTATGTTGCCAAATGGTCTTGCTCTTAACTCTCACCACACATCACAGACTTGACACAGATTCTTAACGAGAGAGAGCTCTCTTTTGAAGAGAATTGCAAAGGATCAGACCATTCCAGATGCAATGTTACAAATATCTGGTCTCATCTTTACTTATCGATTCATCCTGTCAGTGTTGATTGATTTACATTTTGAAATTGCTGTGTAGTTTAGCTTTACATTATTTACTGAAGTGCATATTTTCCAGCAAGCATTTATGCCAATAATGAAACAGTCAGAGTAGCCTGAATGCATGCTCTGGGATTTCACAGCTCACAAAAGCCATGTAAACAGTGGCTGTTCTAACATGGTTAATCACTTGCATAATTCAAATAATTTGGGGTAAAGACTTGTTAATTATAATGAGCATCTCTCTGTCTTTCTATCTCTTGTCCCTTCCATCCCTTGTCCTCACCTAATTTCCTTGCAAATACTTTGTACTCTCAAACTCTTTATTTTTCCTTTTTCTGACTGTGGCATCAATGATGGGCAAAATCTGGTGATTAAATGCAACAGGATGAAAAAATAACCAAGAAAGAGATTCTGGCCAATTGGAACATGTTTGTGGGGAGCCAGGCGACCAATTACGGGGAAGACCTGACCAGAGGACACGATGAGCTTTGATGACATCACGTATGGGTTAAAGAGGAATAACTTCAGTCAGTTTGCTCTAACGACAGAGCAAGTTCTGATTAGTTGACAAGGTTCTAACAAGTATATTGGTCTAAGATAAACAATCATCCCATTGGTCAAGGTGGACCACATGTTCATAATCAGCATAACTACGGACACGTACACAGAACACTTAGACATAACTTTATGTTATGTCTAAAACACAACCTTCTAGCCTTCACCCTGACCCTTCACTCACACCTGAACCACATCCCAGGCCGAAATATCCGCTAAGATTCCCAAATTTGACATTAAACAGTATTTAGTTTTTTTTTTCATACAAAAGTTATTGTATTAATCAATTTTTAGGTTTTCTATCTTGCTATATGAATGTTTGTGACTAACAATGATGTCGAAACATGTCCAGTGCAACTGTTGGACTATAAATTCCTCATTACACTGACAATTAGGGTTGCCAACATTCTCCCTACTAAATACGGAACAGAAGGTTTTGTCAGGTGCAATGTGACGTTATGGGTTCTGTGAATATGCAATGTATATACATATTCAATTGGAACAGCAAAAAAGTAACATATTCCATTTAGTCTATAGCCTTAATTTATTTTTCTCTACTTCCCACTATTAGTTGTAGCTGCAGTCGTTTTTGCAGGTTCTTTAGATTACAGGTTTTACCACAGTTCCACGTTTCTCCATAATTGCACCTGCCAAACCGATCGAACTCCAGACATTACCAAAACTTTATTTTCGCAGCAGCAATATTGCCGCATTTATACGTTACACTGATGCACATAAGGAGGCCTGTGATTTGATGACTGGGGATCTTACCCTTGGGGTGATCAGCACATGATCTGCTACTGCTGTTGTATCAGATTTAGGATCTGTAAGAGTGCTGTCTCGCCATCAGAGTAGAGTCGCAGTCAATAAATGGGACAGTTGGCAACCCCACCTAAGATGTACGCAAGTTGACTGTTTTAGCTGACCTATGATGTAATGATATTCCAAAAGATCTTGGATGCAAAATAAAGATAGGTGGTATTTGAAGAATCAACAACCTTCAACCCTTACTCGCTCAAAAATGTAACTCGCAATTAAACAGATATATTGGCATGTTAAAGTCACAGGCTAAAGTCAAAGGCCTTTTATGCGGTTCTTCAAACCCAGCGTAAACCAACAAACATATGTTGTCAATATGGAGAGCACCTCAAGCTTTGAAGAAGGCTTCTCTTGCGGTTTCTGTCTATTTCTTTGTTTGAACTGCTCCCCATCTCCTTTGTTGTCCCCACATCGTTCTTTACCAGGATGGTCGCCTATCTCTTGCTGAAGTCCTTGACAAGGCAGACTTCATCAGTACCAGCACCATCACGGACTACGGAGGCTTGGTTGTTGATGGACATGATGAATTTTGATCCACAAAATTAACAGTAACAGAATTTTTATTGCAGGCCCAAGGCAGCCCACTATTCTGGCTATTCCAATTTACCAAAGGCTAAACTATTTAATCCCCCTATTGGCAAAACATGGATTGAAGTTTAATAAAACATTAATGTGTTCAATAAAATTATTTTGTTATCCACACAGCTTAGTTTGATATTTAGTCTGGCCTTTGTTTCCACTAGATCAGTAGCAACCTGGTCAGCCAACTCAGAGTAAATAGTGTAATTATGTCAAGAAACCAGGTTTGAAATATATTTGCATAAGATGAACTACTGTCTCCAGTTGAAATTACGAAACCAAAAACTTTTAAAACATTACACTTTATTTGCAAAAATAATGGTAGCAACTATGTCTGCTAGGTTTGGGGAAAGACTAACTAATTTGCTGCTTTGATGTACCAATGTGCATTTTAGTGCAATAGGTAATATCAACACAGGACAATAACTAAATACCTCACAATGCCACATTTAGTAAACGTAAAAAACTAAGTAAACACAGATAATTTTTCATATACTTATTAATCCCATCCTCCCCCTCTATGACAACATCCACTGAACCTTTTTGAGAACTCTTACACTTGCATTACTGGCCGAGACTCTTTGGCTTTAAGTCCCACTCCGGAGCCAGCAAACCCAGTCCCTCCCTGGGAAACAGGAGAAATCACAGCCAACAGGGAGAGTTGGTGTTAATTAAAAGAAAGGAAAACTGAAAGACGTGAAATATGCCCAGGTCATTCATACTGCATTTCGTTCTCACCCGTTGCAGTGGTATGATGTCCTTATCCGTTAGCTTGTCTCCGGTCACAGGATCCATCATGTCCTTTCGGATCAACTTCTCTACACACTCCTGAGTCACCACTGCTCCTCTGTAACAGAGGCAGTGTAGGACATACAGAGGAAAGAAAGTTGCAGCCATTAATTTAAAACAAAAACTTAGTAGTAGTATTGAATAGCAGAGTTCCAAATAAACACCCGTAAACGGCAAATGAGAGTACATATTGTCTCTCGTGGTATTGTGTATGTATTCAGCTCCCGCAGTCAAATGCTTTCTCTACTGTCCTATCCCAGCAGAGTAGAATAAGGCTTAGATGAACTCATGCTTCAATGAAGGTGAAGCTCCATTGAATGAAAAGCTATTAGGATGGACTAGACTGTATAACATGCATAAAGACTGGTCTAAAAAAATACATGTTTACCTACCACCTTGCATGGCAGGTAAGACAAAACATGTCAGAAGAAAGACTGAAGCATCGAAGACGTATACTCACGAGGGCCTGAGGACAGAGCAGGGGACGCTGTTGCCCAGTGTATCTTTAGTCACTGCGCACACATACCTGTCCTAAAAGGTACAAGAAGATGGAATGGATCATTTGGGGTTATAATCAACCATTTTCATTTATACTTTTAGTCATGGAACTCGACTTAATCAGTGAACTGGGAAACACTGCACAGAGGTTCAGATGGCTAACCTGGCGTGTAAGCAAGGCCAAGCGGTCCAGACTGGGGTCAAGGGGCGTGAAGTGCACCGTGATGAGCTCATTCATCTTCAGGGTCTTTCCTGACATGGGACACGCCACCATTTTACTCTGACGAGCAGAGGATGGAGAGAGAGAAAATGTTCAGCAATACATTTATTTATTTGATTTTCAAGGTTGCTAAACTACTAGATTGCAACAACAACAAAAACGCAACAGTGTAGTTCCAATTCTGACAAATATTCAGGTGGCACACTTCATTTGAACAAAACAAAAAGAAACATGCAAACAGTTGAATGGTCAAGCTGAACTCAATCCAATAAAATGATTGATTGACACAAAGCAAACAGAAAGGGTGCACAGTGACATGGACATTTGGACTACCGAAAGGAACACTTTGCGCCTGTTACCTCACTTTGCCTCACTAAACTCTGAGCCAGGACCAAGCTTGTTTTCCCCTCACACTAAACAGAAGACCCAGAAAATAGTCTCAAGAGAAACAGAATCTTAAATGCAAAATAATGTTGTGAAGAGTTATTGTTGTGGTAATAGAAATGTTGGGATGCTGAAGTGGCCAGGATAGATATAGGGCCAGAGTGGGGATTTAGCCAGGACACCGGGGTTAACACCACTTTTCAGGAAGTGCCATGGCATCTTTAGTGACCAGAGGGTAAGGACACCTGTTTAACGTCCCATCCAGAGGCGGGACTTTGCCCTGGAGCAATGGACTGCCACAACCCAGAGGGTAGAGTGACCCCTACTGGTCAACCAACACCACTGCCAGCAGCAACTGGTCTCCCAATCAAAGGCTAACTAACCAAGACCAACCCTGCTTAAATCAAATGATGGACTTTTAAACAGTTCTACGGAGCTATAACTTACTGAAGGAGAAAAAGCAAAAACCGCAACATTTCTATTAACCAATTCCCTTATAACATCCCCTAAAGAATCTTGGCCACCCCTAAATTAATTATCCATTTTAAATGCTCACTGTTGGCCGTTTGTGATTAATAGGGGTGGCATTATGATGTTGTTATTACCCAGCTAGCTTTTGTACAAGACTGGGATTTTGTCGGATTGAGTTACGATAGTTTAACCTTTGTGAAATAATATGTCTACATTCACCTACCTAAATAACTAATTATTGGACGTACAACCATAAGATTGATATTGATCATCTTGTCTGACAAAGGGGTAAGTTGGACCATATCTTATTTCCCAAAATGTTGAACTGTAACTTTAAGACTTGTATGTCCATGACAATTCTGATCAATTGTAAGCTCACTTTTTAAATGCCAGATGCAATGCCAAATTGTAAACAAACTTATCAGGTCAACTCAATTAGCCACATACGTGAGTCTTGCACTGCGTAAGTAAATCCGTGCTGGAAGGCACCTTTTGGCATTGAACGCGCCACTATCAACACAACAGGAAACAAGTGAAGTGTAATTGTTCAGCAAAGGATCCTGTCTACACCTTGAGCACAAACAACAACAAATGTACATTTCAAGGGGAAGACGGGAACAACATCACATGTGAATTGAAATGGATTCCACTCACCGGTTTCTTTAGAAGGGTAGGTTTGGCCTCTGGCGTGAGTGAGGGGATCCAGAAGCTGGGCAGACTCTGAGCGGAGCTGGAGCCTGCCACTGCAGTGTCGGCTTTGGATGAACTGGCTGAGGCTGTCTGGACGTCTTTGGCCTGGCCTGAATAAACAGTGAATGGTAACACTGACAGGTCCGGATCATTCCACTGTACAGTCGGCCACACAGACCTGGGCTTAAATGCATGAACTCCGGAGTACAAATATTTTCTACGCTCTGTGAAAGCTATTATTGCTTTTAAGATTTATTGAATTATTTTGAACCCAACAATGTTGAACTTATTTCCCAAATAGTGACTGCCCCTCAGGGCCTATACACATCGGAACAGTCTCCCCGAAAATAAGTCAATTATAAAACAAAACAGATAAAAAAACTTTGAGTTATAGTTTATATGCTCCTTTTCACCATTTCTTTTTTATTGGGTTTCTATCATTTCTTCAATATTGTTTAACTTTAGTTTAAAATTTGTATTGAATGTACCATATTGTTACATTTTAAATGCATCAACTTTTTTACTAATGTGAAAAAAACTTTAGAACATTTTGGAATTTACGTTGATTATTAATATTATTTTTAAGCACTTAAAAAAACTCAAAACTCACAAACTGCTTACCAGAGGTGAAAGGGTTAATTGGCTTGGACACAATGCTGTTTTCCCGAGTCTTGAATCTCTCTGCCCTCTCTCTCTCTTCTGACTTTGACTCATGCTGGCAGTCACTCTTCAGAGCCTTCTTCTGCTTCTCGTAAGCCTGGAAGAGGGGAAAAAGAGAAACAAACAGGTAGCATAAGTAATCATTATAACACAGGGTCAACACCTGAACATAAAATCAAAAGGGACATAGTTTTTTGGGGGGGCAAAACCTAAAAAGTAATTTCTAACAGGAATGTGACTTTTAACTAAGCAGTAAATGCTATTACCAAGGCAGCTAAAAATGTGCTGAATCAACATCCAAAAAACATTAATTACATTAAAGACAAACAAAAAATAATGCAAGTTTCAGTTGTCAAACATACCTTCATCTTTTTTGCAATATCAGTCTTCTGGTGGAGTATGTACTCTAAAATGGCCTGTTTTTCATACAAGAATCCATCTGCACTAAACACACAAAATGTCAACATTATATACAGTATCACACTTAAAAAAGTTAAAGATGCAGAACTGCTGTAAACGTTATGCAACTGTGTGAATTAATGCATTTGTAATGAAGGGCTGAGGACATACGTTACAACTGGGTCCCTACAAGGCTGGAGAGACAGGCAACAGCAGTCAAAGTCCTTTATAGCATCCTTTCCCAAACGCACACTCTGTGTGCCATATCCAGAGGCCACTGGAGGGAAACACAATTGAAGCATGTTTGAACTAGGGATGTTACGATACCAGACATGTAGTGGTCTATACCAATACCAGTGAAATACCACGATTCTCGATACCATGCCACGGTAATAAGAAAAATCCCATGTACTTCAATATGCAGACTACAAGAATCAGACAAATAAAAACGTTACGTTTGTGTCAATTAAAAACTAAACAAAAATCTTGACCGCAGCGTTTTAGAGCTCCCATGGTATTTCGCTGTCTGATTATAATGTTTGACCTGCCTATATTACTAATTCTGGGTAGGCTACCTAAACAAGAAAAATCATTTCACAAGGAGGACTAACCTGTGTCTTTCTTCTTCTCATGGTACGTGTATACAGCTCCCGCTGTACAATTCTTTCCATGGCGTGTCATTGCCTAGAACGTATCACTAATTAATTTGAATAGATGACAGCATTTCACACATTAATCTTGGTAATTTGCTAGCATAAGAATATGATGTAACTAATGCGCTATCGCCACGATAGCAACTAGTAAAGCATGCAGCATAATATAAAGCAGTAAAAGTAAAAACAACACCAAACCTTTGAAAAAAAATCGAGGACCCGGCTTAACCACAGGGAAACGAACCGTAAAGCCGTATGTAGAAAACAAAGTTAGATAATATAGGCTGATGTAAACTGAATTTCAGATGATTAACGTTTCCTGACAAAACAACGACGGTCTGTTTACTTGATATCGACTGAATGCTTCTTTTTCCTTCTTCTATGAGGTTTATTGGCAGTTGGCAAACAACAAATTGGTGCATTACCGCCTCCAACTGGTATGGAGTGTAGATCAGGATGTCTATTATTTGCGATAAATGAAATCTTCTAAATCATATGAATTAGTCTTGTCTAATATACTGTAATAGGTTTCAATACGTAATCATATCCTGAGTTCATTTGTAGAATATCTATCAAATCAAAGTGTACTTTTATCTCTGAGGTTTTGAATGCCTCAATTTCTGCTTTATACTTCTGGCCATAGCCATAACATCCTACATTTATTTCTTCTTGTCCACAGTAGTCACATCTTTCGCAGCCTGTATTATGTTGACCTATTTTGAGTAGTGTACTGTTTAGTCCAACCACTTCCATTCCTTCCTCAGGCATTTTTTTACCATAATATAACACAGTTGATCTTGTCCAGGAGCACATCCTGCGAGTGCTAATTTCATCTCAGATAAAGTAAATTCAACATCTATAGAGCATTCAATATCAACAACCTGTTTATTATTCACATCAAAGTATTTCCTCAAGTCTCCACTTTCTTACACCTGTGTAGATTATCTACATGGTAGCAGTGTCAAAGCGTTCAGACTTGAAGCACTGGGACATGGCAGCAGTGTTATAGCATTCTCTGACACTGCATCCAGCCCAGCAACAACACCACCGACTGAGACTCTGATGACCAAATTGTTGGACAAGCTGCAATTTGTTGCTGTTTGATGACGTTTGTGATGTTCTTGTAAATAATTAACTTGAATCTCTCAGGACAATTGGAAATGTGTGTTTTTAGTGTTACAGTGTTTGGAAATGTATATACATTTTGAACACATGGATGTCACTTTTTAGGACATTGTGTCGGATTCTTTGTCTTTTGAATAACCATTATTGTTTGGATATTACACTGTGGGATTATATGAATGAAAGGTGCCATGCTGTGTAGAAGTTGGAGGCCCTTACCATCCTAGCATCAAACCCTGGTGGCCCAACAAAAATATCAATTAATCGCCCCCTAAAATAAACTACCAAACGTCAGTCTTCTCTCTTTGCTTTCTGTATTAAAGCAGCAATTTTAGGGTTAGTTAAATTTTTCAGTGATGTTCAATTACACCACTCTTAACTTATAATAATGACCATAAGAGTCATTTTTAAGGCATTCTCCCATAACATATTGATACGTTTTTCAAGTTGTAACTTAACTGTTTCCAACAGTATGTTTTAACTTCCCGTATGATGACTGTCAAAGGCTGATAGCAGAATGTTGTCAGCTACTAGTCTAAACTCCACCTCTGAGGAAGTGTTTGGAGCACACATTAATATATCTATGACAACAGTGAAGTTGTTAACAAGTTGAACAAGCCAAAATGTAAGAAACCGATCCTGTGTCAACTCTGAGAAAACCAGAAATAGTGCCCTTTCTCCTGCTGATCAAACCACTAAAAGCTGGTCTTCTGCAGAAAGAAACCTGGCATTGATATACTATTATTGTATATTAAAATGTAGAATACAAATAAATAATATGTAAATAATTTAATGATGACAAATAATATAACTACATACATTTTTCATGATATAAGTGCTGTGCTGCAAAATACTAAATGTCGAGATCTATAAATAGAACAAGGAAGTTTGCATTTAAAAACAGCAAGACAGTAGCCTTGTTTTAATTTCATGCTATTATGTCTTATAAACACAATGACTTAAAATATGAATCCACTTTCTTAAAAAGAACATGGTCAATTATCACAAATAATACACAGTTAGATATATTAAAGTGACTCTTACTACAATTTATGTATCACATTATTATTTAATGATAGCACATGTTTGTATAATTCTCAGATCAAAAAATAACATTTATCACTGAAAATAGTCTGTGTTTGCAGCATTTTCTTTGGCCACATGGTGGCAAAATATTTTGGGGCTTAGTTGTCTGCATCAAAGACATCAGCAACAGTCCTATATGTGAATAAGAAAGTCATTGGTAAATATGAAAAATATGAAATTTATGAAAAGTATAAATGTAATTTGTATATTTTCTTCTGCATGTTTTTTCAAGTATCTTACTTGTAGATGGATCCTGTCAACTCATCAAGAAATCCGCCTTAGAACAACAAAGCAATTTAAGATTTAATTTGCGACTTCACTCTTGACTCAAACACTATTTAAAAAAGATACACTTACATCTCAGACTTTTCTTGTTATTGCATTGGTTAAAATGTTCACATGATGCTTACCAGGCTGGCAAACTGTTTGGCAAACAGGACAAACATAGCAGAAACTGCAGACCTGTAAGAAAAGGAAGAGCATTGTGATCTATGATAAGGTATTTAGAGGTTACTGCTAGTCATTTATACCTTTGAATGATCTATGATAAGGTATTAGAAGTTACTGCTAGTCATTTATACCTTTGAACGATCTATGATAAGGTATTTATACCTTTGCTACACTATTCCTTTAATCTCAAGTTATTCCAACAGCATGCAAATAATGCAATAATAATCATATACAGATTGATCCAGTGGGCTAGCTACGATTGGCTATTCCAACTGTGCCAACAAATAACTCAAGACATTTGGATTCACAGGTTGCACTATTGTGATGATAATGCAGAACAACTTTCAGGGATTAATGTAGTAATTAACACAGTCAACATAAATCCAGCTGCAACAAGGCAAAAATATCAAAGGAATGGAACATGTGTTCTAAAGAAACACATATTTCATGCCTGGTTTAACTTTACACTCTTCTTGCAGTTATACTGGTGAGTTTGACAGTAGCACTTAGCAAAAATAGCAGGCCAGATTGCTAACTGTTTTTATGCAACTGTAGTACGCTCTATATATAATATATTTAATTATAATGATAGCTCAAAACGTACATAGTAATACAACATCGGACTAGCGGGCTATTCTATATAGACCATGGCTAATCATGACAGTTCATTAAAAACAGGAGTTGCTTCAGGAAGCCTCATTACACACTTTAGTCATATCGAACGCAATGATGAGGATAAACATATTTTTTGTTTGAACATGAACAGGAAACTAGGCCAGAGTATTGAAATTGACCGTGTGTGTTGTGCGTGGAATGATTGGCTCACCTGGCAATCATCACAGTGCTCAGACTCATCCCCCTCTTTACATGGACACTTATCACAACTATCACAATGCTAGAACAAAGAAAGAAAGAAAGAAAGAAAGAAAGAAAGAAAGAAAGAGAGAAAGAAAGAAAGAATGAAGGAAAGAATACAAACAAAAGTCAACATCAGATGCACCAATAGATGGAACTCACAGTACTGTCCGTAGGTTAAAGAAGGGCACTGTCTGGACCTGTTACATGTAAACACACTGATACAAAGTCTACCACTGATTATTCCCTGTTCAATCTATCCTGGCCTCTCATATTGTACGGATGCCTTACATGTGTGGCTGCTTAGCTTTAATTTACCTCCATCAAGGGGAAAGGTATATCACAGCAGATACTGGTGACCCAAGCTTATACATACATATACATTATAGTTACATGGTTGGTACAAGATACAAGTGTACTCTTAAAGGTACACTAATGGGCTTTGGAACACTAAGTCAGTTACATTTCTGGAAGAAAAAGTAGAGGTTTATAATGGTTTGAATGTCTGGACTACTCAGGGTGCTTGTTCATTGGATGGATTTACCTTACAGTATTCACAATACGAGCACAGGGAACCTTTGTGATATTCATCGTCTTCATCATC
>JAVQIZ010035558.1:0-57239 GCA_036023535.2 Galaxias brevipinnis
TCACCCAGGTTGAGGTAGAGGGCCAGTCTGCCCCGGTGCAGCTCCACTGTAATATAGTCTCCCCTCTGACCCTCCCCGTGGAGCAGAACTCCCTCAGCCTGACGGCTCTTAAAGCGCAGAGAGATCACATCCTTCACCGTCGACATGGACTTCTGGTTAAACCGATAAAGCAGGGAGCTTCTGCCGTCGAAGTCTGCCACATCTGACTCTGAAAGGAGAAAGATTCTCAAGGTTATATTCCTATTCATCACTGACGCTGCTATTACAAGTCAGTTTTTCTCCCCCAGGTGCTATCTTTTATATTTGAAGACAGTCAAATTGCTTGCTATTTCTAACACACACCTGTACTTTCAATGGTATGATTTGCACCCTACAGTATGCTCATTATGCTGCCTTGTTCATCCCTTTTGGTAATGCTTAACAGGAAAATGCTCATCGTTGAGGTAAGCTACATTATTAGATATGGGGCTTTTTCTTTTTTTTTGCTTAAGCCACACAATTCTTTTTTGTTAGAAGATATTCATGCATAGATACATGAATCCGATCTCACTACATTAACATTTCATAGCAGAATAATCTGTCTCTTTGTCTTAACGGTCTGTGCAAACTGTATAGAATATTAGACGAAAATCCTAAAATGTGAGAGAAATAATGAGGGCTGATACAACCATTCAAACTTAAGGGTTAAATACTGTATGTTGTAACGTTTTGCCTTGCTAAAGAATGGACGGAAAATTGAGCTGGCAACGTGCAATGCCCATACATGTACAGTATATAAATTATGGCAATACTACAACTAATCCTAACACAAAAGGGGTTCTATTGTAGAAGTCTCATTTCATACTATCTTAGTCTAAATGTTAATCTTCAATGGACTACTTATGATGCAGCATGAATTAGTAAAGTAGTTGTTCATCCAACATTAATACAGGGATCATGCTGTGGAACGGCCAGGCATTATGAAAGTGCTCACTCAGGGATAATTAGAACTGTCTTTCACAGTGCAGTAATTCACCGGCTGATCCAGTTAGTGTTGCTTCACAATGTGTGCGAGAGGCTACACAGTGACCCCCCTTTATATATGTAGCATCAACCATGCAGAGCCTGCCTCCCCTGAACAGGCAAGCCTGTCACTTTCTGTCTCTATTAGTGGCTGGAACTGTGTCTGGTCAGCGATTGTTTGGCCTATTTGTGGTGACAAAAGAACCCTCCTTACACCATCATTTTCCTTATATCACCATGTCATCAGTTGACCTCTAACACATGCAGTGCCTTTGTGGTAGGATAAGGCATAACGATGAGGCAGCTCACAAGCACTGTTTGTGTCTGGTCAATGATGACAATGCAAAAAAGATCAAGTCTAAATGTTCTGATCACATCTGAGTCTTTGAAATCTCTTGGAAATAGCACACCATTTCCTGTCAAACTATCTTGTGGGTAAACAAGTGTTCAGGGTGTGAATGGGACTCTAGGGTAACTTACTGTAGGAACAGCCATAGACCTCCACCCTGAGGCCCAACCAGCCACTAGGGTTCCAGTCCAGGGGGACAAAGCGCAGGAAGCGGGTTCTGACCGAGTGGGAGAGCTTGTTTTGTACAACACCATCAGCATTCACGTTCCCCACAAACCTCTGAGGACCCAAAGGGGAGAGAACAAGGTTAGATCATAGAGGACAACATACAATACAGCTAAAGCTGATGACAAATACAGTGTGGAAGGGGGAAATATTCACGAAGCAAACAAGACAGCAATTACAGAAAGATCATCTAGGGACTTCAATACAGTCAACATGACAGAAGTGACCTTGAATATGTGGAAAATTTGGATAATTATTTCACCAGGGAACTGAAAAAAAGCTTCGCTGTCATTGGTGAATTTGTTTGATCATAACATACAAAGGTAGAGTAATTTCATATGTCTTGCAATAGGAAAACAAATATGATGAAGCCGTGAAAAACATAACCTATTGCCATGAAATTTTACAGTACAATGGTTGAAAATTGCCGTATTTTCACCCCAGCAACAGTGCGATGCAACAGGTGGAAAGTACTACAGTGGCAAGTAGCAAGTACAAAAACAATTGGTATCACATTCTGTCTTCTTCCACGGAGATAAAAAATGAATATCTCTCGCTGAAATTGTGAGACGTCATTATTCTTCTTCATTTCCACCCCCCTACCTTCCGTAGCATCAACAGTCGGCACCAAGAGAGGCCGGGGGACATAAACTGGGTGATATAGAGAAAGAGAGGGAGCAATAGAAGAAAGAGAGAGGCAGAGGGGGATTTCTAGAGAGAGGAAACTTAGATGACTGATGACTAGGGCTCGTCATAACGGATTCGAGGCAGGTGACGAGCTAAATCGATAATGATGAGTATTACAGAGTATGGGAAAGATAGATTGTTGACACCAGGGCTCCTGGCTTTCTGGATAGCCCAACCGAGTCAAGCAAAGAAATTTATATCCCTTCTCCCAGCTGCTGAGAACACAATGGCATATAGTCTGGTATAGGAGAAGTGGCACAAATTACAACACATGGGTAGCCCCAGAGTAGCAGTGTCAATTCCCTCTGAGGAATTGCACACACTGAGATAGTCCACTTCATTGATAATGAAGAAGAGATAGTCCTACAAGGTAACTATTTCGGCTGTTATTGTGATTTATGCTGGTCCCTTTCTGTTGTGAACCATTTAAATGGAGCCCAGTGACTGTATCTTAAAAGAGGTGCAAGCTAAGCACTTATAAACACGCTGTAGCTCATGTCTATGAGGATAGGTATTAACAAATTTCCCTGGGATTTAAACATCCTTTCGCGGCACATAGCACTTGTACACGTTCAGCAAATTAAATTTGGAAAACAAGTTAGCCTCATCAAAATATGACTTACATATTCATTATTGAGACAAGCTGTTTTACATTACCCATGAGGTTATTTTACAGTATAACACCTCTAACTACAACAAATGTTCAATTTAACATGAGAATAATTTCTAACAAATATTTAATCCTGCTAGTAAACCATGCACTTCAAAAGACAATAGTCTTGGGTATCTCTTCTCAAAGGTATTGGACAAGAAATTACTACATTAGAGAGTAAACAGTCTGTTCTTTTTTGTTTTTGTGTGTGTGTGTGTGTGTGTGTGTGTGTGTGTGTGTGTGTGTGTGTGTGTGTGTGTGTGTGCATGTTTGCTTGTGTATCTGTGTGTGTGGCAAATGTGCTGACTAACAAAAGTCTTGAGTTAGGCAGAGCTCATGTTGCATCTCCAGATAATTGTTTCTCAGGGAGGTAATCTCTGAGATGGGTATATGTGTACTCCTTTGTTCCTATGCTGCAACATTCCTACAAAAGGCACATGCACAACCGCTTGTATAAACTTTGAGCTTACATAACAAATCTGAATTTCCGTCAAATTATTTGATTCCAATTAAATCCGTAGTTTAAAAAAATTCTCAACTGTTTTAATGTACACGCAGTATACTATTAAACGTGTGCAAGTCCCTTCTTTAGAGGATTAGCCAGGGGCACATCAGGACATATTTGTTATAAAATTGTGCCTTGAAACTGTTTTTGCCTTATTATAACTGCATAGACTCCCTGTCAAACAACAACATAAGCATTGACTTATATTAGTTTTGATGTAATATAGGTAATTTTCATTAGCAAAAGGCACATGCCATATAGTCGCTTGCAGTTAATTAGCTAACAAAGTCACATGTCAACAATTGTCACACAAGCGTCTTAAACCCCTCAACATCCTTTCATAATGATTAACAAAAATACAGTATAATGTTAGGTCCTCCAATCATGATGTCTCTTGTTTTCCAGATCTGAAAATGTCCAGAAGTGAATCCTCCCAATTACCGTGCAAATGTAAACTGAACTGTAGAAGAGGACCCGGAGGGGGCATATGGGCTCCCAACAGAACACAGGGCTTAGGTTAGTCACCGTCCATAGAAACGTTTCCTTATTCCATTGTGAGTTCATTATTTCTATTCCTGTATCGACCCATGCACAGTCTCCTTCCTCAATCATTAAGACTCTTAACATTTCCTCTCTTGGGAGGGCCTCCCTCACGTCACTTTATCGGTGAAGACACAAGGCCATCCCACTAAGAATTAAGTATGAAGGGGTGGAGGTGAATGCCTTCATTTTACTACTGCAGTGTTAATAGTCTCATTTAAACTGGTAGCAATTGCAATATTAACTTGGTTCAGATGAGAAAGTTGATATTTAAACATATATAGTTATTCAACTATTTGTATTCTCTTTAAAAATAACAGGAACCCACAATATACTTCCAAAATGAAGAAATACTGAACAAGAAATGTGCAAATACATGTTTAAACATGGCTGAAGTTATTCAAATACAGTAATATAGATGTATTTTATTAATATATAGCTAGTTTGTATGGCCTCCAATGAAGTACTGTATACTGTAATGCATTTAACTAACCGTGTTTGTTAGATGACTCTATAAAAAGATTTCTGGTAAGTACCTAAGATTTTACATGCTGTATACACATACCCCTATGAACATGCTGTACAAGGTAAATATTGTCCAAAAAAAGAAAGAAAGAATAAATGTAAGATATGGAAGAAATCTATCCTTACATTTTTTGAAATAGATCATTTACATTTTTTTCTTATACTCTTCTAACTGAAAGAAACATTCTGAAAGCAAAGGGTTCAATTCATCTTTGGACTACATATTGCTCGAAACCCAGTTCAAATTGCATCATCTTTAAGCTGGTCACCTACAGATATGAGTCATAGACTTCCCTTTGTTCCTTCGCTTCAGATAATTAGGTCATTAGTGGCTTGTAGAAAAGTGGCATCCTGTTGTTTCCTACATTCCCTCCCTACTCCCTGTTGGGGTGTGTCACAGCAACACAACAGGAGAGAGCCCCAATTGAAGGTGATAATGTTATGACTCGGCATAGAAAGAGGAAATATAAGAGAACTGTGGCTCTGTTGTGTATCTAATTGTGACAGCATGAGCCACCTGTGTATATGTTTACATGTGTTTGAGTTTGCACATCTTTGCCATGTATATACACATTGCTTTTTAACTCCCCCTCTGCATTTCCATACTTTTCCATACGGCAACATAACAGCAAGCTCATCTTCCAAGGTGCAAGGTGGCTGAGGCCCAGTAGTCCCAGCAGCCGGTGTTCTCTCATTAGCCCCCTCAGCTTGAGATACCAGCAGCAGGCCATTACCTTTGAACCTCACTTGTTACAATGCCAGACGGATGTCAATTAATATTGCCAAAAGCCAGAGGTTAAAACTCTGGTTAACCACCTTGGAGTTCCTTCGTTAGGGATGTCTCTGTAATTAATTGTCAGTCATCCTCAGACTTCTACAGTATTAGGCAGGTGGATATTACATGTGTTGGACACTCATAAAGAGTGTTATGGGCAAGTAGTCAGTATGTTATCCTCTCCAAAACAGTAAGCAAAGCTCCCCTCTGTTCCTTGAACATGGGTCTCAAACTTTGGGTACTTCTGATACTGTGCAGTAGAGTAGACTACTACATGGTTAAAATCTCTATAAATATTGTTTGTAATTGAAGTCCCTACATTAATAACCATACAAAGTACAGCATCTTTTTAGACATTGCAGAAAACCTTTCTGACTGAATGTCATTAAGAGACAGACTTATTTCTGTCTCTCCTTTTAAATAAGTATTCAAGTGTACCGGACATACTCTTAGAGCGATGATCCTTGACTGAAACCTCATTAAAATGTAGCTACAGCCATTAAGGATAAAGCAAACAGTAGTGGAAACGTAATACTGTAACACATAGGTTCTCATAAAACGACAACTGAATAGCACATATTTTAGTGCCAAGTGCCTCAATGCTAAGTGATATGCTTGTGTTAACCATCTTAGTAATAGTTTTCTAGACACCAAGCAGCCAAAACTACTTGACAGTATTGGCAAGAAACTAGGATACACTTTTTTTTTCCTTACAAAGCAAATAGCTCGTGGAAGATAGTAAATAATTCAAATCCATATTGCACTGGACATGCTGCTTGCCTTGTGTCTCCCAGAGCGTTTAATATCAAGGTATTGAGATAAGCACTCCGAGCATTTTAGAATGACAAATTAACAACTCCAAAAATTTGTATTTTATTGGTTGTAATGCATGGAAGGTTCAATTTTATACCTCATACCTTGCAGTTATATCCTAATTTTAAGATGTCTGTAACAATATTTGACATAACTGGGGCAAACACAATGGATCATAAAGAATTGATGGCATGCTCCAACATCATGAGGTACAAACAGGCTATCTATTTTTATGTTAAATAAATTATGCACACATTCTGAGCATGAGGCTACGACATCACAATCAATGAAATACAGAAAATACGCTATATAATGTACTAATTTGATCAAAATCTAACTGTTCAGCTTGCCTCCTGTACGTCTCCAGACAAACAAAACATGGTACAGTCGTCTTTCTACCCAGCCAAGGAGGATTTTAACAATGTATCCTATCTTTTGTTGCAGGGAGCAGAACATACAAAAGTGTATTCAGTCCTTTTCAATACACCAAATTAAATGATCTATAGTACTGTCCTTTTTTGATGGCCTTAATTGACAGAAACAAAAAGCCATGTGTCAATCCCACTACTACTCACCCCCACTCCGTCATTCTGTCTGTACTGCTTCCAGGCCCGGCCAGTGTCACTGTGGAGCAGCAGGTAGCTACTGACCCAGTCGGGACTGTCGTAGCGCCCCTGAGTGGCCACTGCTGTCACCTCCATTCTGTCCCTGAGGTCCAGCTGCAGCCAAGGCTGTCTGTCTGTCACAAGGGGAGACCAGCCTCCTGCTCCTTTGAAGAGCAAAAACAAAGAAAAAAGTAGCTCTTTTATCATTCGGTCAATGTACAGGAGATCGAATGGTGGTTTATGCTCAGTCTAAGTAAACCTTCACCAATGGGCTCATCTTGCAGTGGATTCTCAATTTCTATATTGCTGGGGCTATGGGCCTACTCACTCACACACACAAACACACATACGCACTCTCACGCACACACACACACACACACACAATAATGTACTTTTGCATGTGCGCGTTTGTGTGAGTGTGAAAGAGAGAGATAGAGAGAGGGAAAGAGAGAGAAACTGAAAGAGAGAGAGGGGAGTTCTAATGGTTGAAAAAACTAACCCCTTTAAGGGAAAATCATGCTGTCACGTATAAGATCTGAACGTAAGTTTCCTGGAATATCACTTCAAATGTTAGCCTGTTTTTGATATGCTAAATGCTGTGTTGAACAAGAGCTCTTTCAATCTGAGAGAGTAGAAAGGCACAGTTAACATGGAAAGAGTAATGTAAATGTGTGATATGGCTGTGTTGTTTACAATTAGGTGGAGATCCCACAGCTACTCAGCTATCAAGAAACAGGTCAGTTCTGGCAGAAAGGTTCATTACTCCGCCTTTGTGGGCTGGGACACAACACCATGGGAGCAGATGAGTGCAGAATATCAAACCAAAGTATCCACCACGCAGGAAGCATCGTTTACAGAGAAGCCCCCAAGAGAAGAAGATGCTGGTTGATACAGGCACATGAAGCAAAGGGGGCGTAGAGCTAAAAATAGCCTCAGTTCGGGCTAGACTGCCTGTTTACCATTCAAATCTAACAGTATCAGATCCGTGAACCTTGAGTGTTTAGGAAGATTATTTTTTGATTTTTAGGCAAATGTGTGAATAAGACTACTTTTACTGAATTGTAGAACAGAAATACATGTTATTGGTTTAGATTTACATAAAGCCCACAACAATAATCTTTGAATCCATACACATGTGAGATTACTTTACAATCAAATTATGTATTTAGATTTTAAAGAAACAAATAAGGATAAATGCTCATTTGAAGTAGTTGTAGACAGAAGGGGTGGAAATTGATATTCTTTATTTTTGCCTTTGAAAGAGACCATGGTGTAATAAGATAAGGACGTGATTTGATTTCCATAGAACAAGCCGATATCACAGTTGATAAGATAAAGACTAAAATGCAACTCTTTCATGGGTTTCCTTGTATAAAGCACAATTATCATTTGCCGAAAAAAAGTCCAATTAATAAGAGCAAAACACATTGAACATACTTACCATCTCTTCTATTAAGCCTGGCAAAGTAAGGAGCATTAACAGATGAGGACTGCGAAGAACTCTGGAAGAATGCCTGGGGCAACATGGAAACCAAAGGAGCATTACAGTTATCTGTGAAGTAAAAGAAAATTAGCAACGATTATTAAAGAAGACGATTCAATATTTATTTATGTGACATCTTCATTGCATCTTAAGAACGGTTTAAAAAGGGGTGGTTCAGTGGGTGAGTGGTTATCAACACCATGCCTTTTTACGTAATACCATGGATGGTCGTAAATGCACAAGGACAAATGGCAACGTGCTAACCTTTCAGACTCTTAAGAGTTGTTTTCAATGCTTCAGTAGCCTTGGGCACATGCCAGGATATATCATATGATCTGTGCTGCAAAACAATCTGAATCTACTGACTACTGTCTATATTCCTGGCTCATGCAGTGATGCAACATTGCTCTGTCACTAGTTAAACAATAAGGATCAAAATCTCCTTGAAATAAGTGTTCCATTACGTAAATGCCAATTAAGATAAAACCTAGGTATATCTTCGAAAACCATCGCTGAAAAGTATTTACCTGCCATTACAACATGCATAAAGCCTCGATGTACAGCCAAATAACAAGGTTAACTTTACTTGTCCGCAAACCGCAAAACTCCAACAGTCCATTAACTCAAGCAGTCACCTTTGACAAGAGGGCAATCAAACCCATAGTTCCTTCAACAGCTGTGTATGTCTGTCTGTGTGTGTGTGTGTGCGTGTGTGTGTGTGTTTGCGTGCTCCATTTAATGCAGCAGTGTGAGATTAGAACCCCTCCAACACGCAGGAGGAGATTAAGAGGCCAGTGATCTGAGCGTGTCGTCCTCATCTCCCCCGATCCAGCCCTGCCAGGCACAATAAGAGCAGCAAGTCGGGTGGAGCTCCTTCACTTACTGCACAAGTCGCCTTTGTGGACTCCGATGAGCCAAGAGCTGCATGAAAGAAGCCAGCTGGTCTAAAGAATCTCTCGGAGAAAATAATAAGAACTGGCAACAGCTTGATTACAATTATCCCTCTACAGTCCCTATTAGTGAGCAATTCATTCCTCTTTGTACAAGAGGCATTTTGTTTTGGATGGCATCAGCTCAATGGCAAAGCTATTTGGGACACATCTGCAGTGGCTGATGACCCTTCATACTGGGGATACAACGTGTTCAGAGATTGCCGTGTCAAGCCGGTTCACTGTACTGTATGTGGGTGTTTCTGGACTTTCAACTCAAATTTATCTGACCTGATCAGACCACAGGCCAGCAGATGTCTCTAATGCTGCTCTGAAGGGTGAGGGAAATGTATCACAAGGTTTTTACAGTACAGGGCCCAAACAGAGCTCGGAAGCACCATTTGCAGATGCAGAAGTCCATCCCAAAAAAAGAAAACACTGACATGCTAACTTCCTAAGGACTTAAAATGTAATGCCGGCTTTTACTGTAGCAGTCGCCAAACACATCCAACACATCTGCTGTGCAGATGTACATAGCCAAGATCCTGATTTAGCACATTAATCCCTGAAGCATAACACCATCTCTCAACTACTTCTTGTTCCATCAATGTTTCTACATCGGTGTTTTATTTCTCACATAATCCATCAGACGCTGATGATCACACAACCCCGTTGATATAAGCCTGCGTCTTCAGTCTGAATATAATTATTGCTAACTCAGTGGGCCTGTAGTTTTAACATAAATGACAGGCTCCAGTCTCTCACCTAAGTAATAGGCCCAAATGGCACCAATAGCTTTCTCCATTCCATCAGAGGATTACACTGCAGCATATGAAATATTGTAGAAGACCTTGATAGGAATGAAACGGTTTGGCCAATAACATTTTTATGGCATACGACATGCTCCTAGAGTGAAATGTTGGCAATGACTCTCCTACCTTGAAACTGCACGGACCATTCCATGCCTACAATAACAAAATGTGTGTCTATTGAACAGTGTTGTTGTTTACAGCCTCCATTTACGTATTTGGTGAAGAGCCAAATGCTGGGCTGTCAATCAGGACGATTTATGGGTGGGGAATGATTTGCCTGCAAAGCTGTGCTGCTCCATTCAGTGCCGCCTTGCCCTATAGGATAATTGAAAATCCTGAGAAGCTATGAATGTGATCGTGCCATGGCTCACTCTCTATGCAAAGTACAAGGGATTAAATCTTAGAGAAAGCAGTACACACCCACACACAGTGACGACTTTTTCGTACTACCACTTAATAGCTTGGACTTAAGCATAAACGAAAAAATCATATATATTAATATACTTTATAAGCGTAAACAAAAATTCCATACAGTAGTACCTACTAACAAGGTATTACCTATAAAGCCATCATTGTTGACAAAGACAACACATGAAGTAGTAGGGCATTTCCACTGAGATTGATTTATTCAAGACTCCAGCAAGAACTGCTTTTTGACGCCTCTAGGCTAGTAATACACAGCTAGGGGTTATCAGTGATTGTGTTTGGGATAAAAATAAAAGACACTGCTTTCTCCTCCATTCCCTGAGGTGTGCCATCATGCAGTGATGCATGGTAAGATGGATGACTGTGAACACATTTAGATTTAGAGTGTGAGCTTTCACTTCCCTTTTTGGCCTTTAAGATGTACACCAATTAATAATAAGCTCTATGACAAACATCTATGTCATGTAAAGGAATGACCCATAGCTCATATCACACAACAAAACCATGAAAGCGGGCACTAACATGATTCAATATTGATGTAGTAGCAATATCAGCCTTGATTTTATTACAGTATTTTATACCTAAAATGTCTATCAAAATTTTACAGGTGTATTTGCAGTGTGAAATGATTATATATTAACATCTAGTTCAGCTAATATTTGTTATTTTCTTTCAAAACACACTAATACAACGATTAAATCAATATTTATGTTGTTTTATGAAATTCAGCAGCATTGCAAACATTGCTATCAAAAGGCTACCAGCCAGTGTCTTACTTGTGTTGATCAAGCAAATCTGCTATATTAGTTAATATCCAGAGAAAGATGTCTGTGAATACAAGGACACACTTGCTTCAAGCTTGACCTTACTGCAAATTTGAGCAAACTTAAGTTCACTTGTATGAAGGACATCAATTAATATTGACTCTCATAACAAACGATGTGTCTATACTTTAGAAGCTATAACTTAGGGTATAATAATATAACTATATATTTTCATTAGCAATGCAAATGTTTAACAAAAAATATTACATTACAAACAATTTATCTAACATGACTGCCATGTCAAAAAGGCAAACATGTTCTTGCATTGACATTGACGTCATGCCTTCAACATGGTAGATTTTGTTGTCTTTCAGCAGCCTACGTTTGCTGCTAACTTTGCTCATTTACATGTGTCTCCTAATTAAGCCTAACTGATATTTTCGTGGTGTATGCAGGTAGATAGCTTTGTGCTTTGTGCTGCCCAAACCTGATGACTGAGCACGAAATGATTTAGATAGAGAGCTGTTTACTTAGAGTAAATCAAATAAACAAGCTGGCTATCAGGGTGGAGGGGTTGGTATCCACTTCAGAATCATCTCTGGAGAGAAATATGTATAATTTGCCTTGGGAACTCTGTCTTCCATCTCCTAACCATATCAAAGCAACCACAAGCTACTGGAACTCATTTAGATAAAGCAAAAGACACATAGTGTCATTAATCAATCACAATCAATTAAGATCAATAAAGAGAAACAACATATATTGCACAGGTTGCGTTAAGGTCAATGATTGTTTAGAGTGGATGTGTCGATTAATATTGAGGTATAGTTATAACAAGTTTAAGGTGTCAGGTATTGGGTGATGTACGGCAATAAATCAGTAGTCAACTGGCTAAAACAGTTGATCTAGCCAAAAGCATTAGTATACCATAACTTGGCTACAATGTTTCCTATAACTTGAATGTAAAACGTTCAGCTGTCGATAGCTTGAGCTACAGCAAGCACAACGCAACCCTTCTTTTTTTTTTTTTTACCATGGCCAGATTTGAGACTTGATTGTGTAGTTTGACTATTGGAATGAGGGAATGAAACAGGGTAACAAACTACCATTACATTAGCAGTCTGGTGAGATGAATCATAAAACTATTACTATAACTTACTGTTTTGTAACTTGAATGTTAAAAACAAAAAGACCTGTACAAGTATAAATGACTAAATGCTGCATCCACCTGAAAGAAAATAACAAGATTCTTCAGTTTGTGGAAACCAACAATAAGCCAATTGAAAGACCTAAACAAATTTCCACCTGTCTTAAACCACAAGTCCAATCGTATTTGCTCATGCATGGGCCAAAACCTGCCATTGGATCACACAAATCATTATAAATGATAGTGTGATCCCAAACAGCATTACTTTGAACTGAAATACACACTGTACTATTTTACTTTGTGATCATCAACGACAGCTCTAATTTCAAGATCACAGAAAATGTATCTCAAGATCAAGTCTTAAAATGATGACTAACAAATTGCAAATTTGATATCACTTGCATGCTTCAAAGATCTTTAGAGCAGAGGGTGGAGAGTGTATGAATTGCAAGGCACTCAACCAACTGAATTGCATTGTTTCGATAATATCATAGGATGCAATAATAGGATTCAATGACTGAATGGCTCCAGACCTCCGGGTAGTATTGATAAAGCCTCATATGATACCACCCACAGATGAATAGACTTAGGTACCCAACTCTGCTCAGTGATACCTTGAGCCAAGGCCAAACTATCGGTTGACAATTAGCCCTAGACACAGGATGAATTCGAGGAAGTGCAGGTCAATAGAAGTGATTGAGAAACATAGTCTCTGCACTGTAACACTTCATTTCCAATAATGCTTCCAATAGATTTGTTAAGAACAACAAGAGTAGTGAGACTTACTGTTTGTTCAACAAGGTTGGGCCTATAAGTGTACACACAACCTGCCGTGGATAGCTTTCAGCTTAATTTTTTAGGCTATCACATCTTTCCCATTTTTTAACACATATTTTCTAATCTCCCTTTTAATTATTGTGTTATTGATTTACAGCAGGCTTTATAACGCTATTTTGGGATTAGACACACATCTATACTTTGAGAGATACCTCACAGAAAAGTCATAATTAGCCAACACTGTGTGTCTCTGCAGTATGAAAAGACACTAAAGGTTAGTGGCTGATTAGCCTATAGTTCATATCACGCTTGGGGACGGGAGAATCCTGTACAGGAGTGTGATTCTTGGAGTATCCCTACAGTCATGCTGGGATGCTGATGCATACAACCATCTTCACTAATGTCTTTAGAAATGTCAAACACACTGAAATCCTGAGAATGTAAGTAAAGTCAATACACACACATTGCAATGGAAGATCTAGGCTTTACCTTCATATAATGCTGTATCAACAGTAGATCCAGTACTGTGAGCATGTCCTTTTAAAATAGGCAACATAATATCCACATGTTGCATATGAATCGACAGTTCCCTTGAGAAGCACTTCAACTGTGCTTCTAGTGTCACGGTAAAAACACAAAGTGTCTATGAAGGCTGGCTTTGCGAAGCTAATTTGTATTAGGCCTTCATATAGGATGAATCACACCAAAGGCAAGTTTGAAATTAAACTAATACACACATATAGACAGGTTATGATACCCTCTCGGGACTACCTTATGGCAGGATTCAAACCGTGGTTGTATTTTCCCAAGTCAAACCATGGTTGGTTATTTTTTGTAAAAAAAAAACAACCTTGTTGCATATTTCCGAAGCAGTCTGATTGGCATGTTCAACAGAAAGTGGGTGTTTCTAATCCTTTAAAGCCCTGTGCCAGTAACACCAGGAATAAATGGATGAGGAAATGTACGGACTATTGTGCTATTTGAAGCATATTCATTGCACTCTATAGATCGAGAATGGTGCAGCATCACTGTGCGAGCGATGCGATTGGAAATGCAAAAGGCCTCCACTGGCGCCACATTCATCAAAATAGATTTCTTGCCTTCCCAAGAGTTCAAGTAGAAATGATTACTCTAAATAGCCTTATATCATATGTCTATATTTTATTTATTTTTTTCTATGTTATTTATTAATAATAAGAAGGTATTTCATCGTTCAATTCCGCGTTATAAGTTTCCAAGGGATTAGTGGAGATGCACTGATAGAACTTTATAAAAACTTTAAGTTACATAATTTAAGCAGATCGTGAATGTATTGACTCACAATTTCCAAATGTGAAATAACCTTTTTTTTAAGATAAAAGAGGTCATGCAGTTGTAAAGGTTTCTTATCTGTAATTTCCCATTCATTTCATGGAGAATTGTTACATAGCTGTTCTGCACTGTTAAGAGAACCTGTGCAGTCATCACAATCAAAGATATATTTGAATGTGTTAATTACGATGTCATTTACTTTTTGTTCTACCTGAAAGATCGACAGGGACAGTCTTGTGTTATTTACAGCATGTACTAAAGACAAGAAATAATGTTTCTATGCACTGCAATGTATCAAACAATGTATGCTTTCTTTACAATAAATTCAACTTTGACTAATTAGTGGACTTACACTAAATCTAATTATAAAAAAAAACTGAAATAAATCATTGCACCAACAGCTTGTTCAATACATTTTTGTTAATATAATTAACCCTTTTGGACCAGCAGTGATGTTGCATTGCAGTAGACATGAGCAACATGCTCCAACACGTAAGCCGTGAGAGGGTGAACAAAACATCAATATAACAAACTTCAAACCCCTACATTAAAAGCAGATTGTAATTGAACTATTTGTGGAGTGTGCAGGGATCTTCATGGATAGGACTAGTGAAACAGAAAAATCCATAGCCATCAACAGTTCACTGGTGATGTATGTTAGTAATGTATTTGTTGTGGTTCAAGGTGGACTATAAGGGCTTTTTTATCAGAAGATAGTCACTAGTTGGGGCACCCTGATGGCTGGCTCACTGGGCAAGGAGTGCATACTGCTGAGGCTAGTCCTCATCGCAGGGGCCCGGGTTCAAATCCGAGCCGAGGCCTTATCCTGTATGCCATCCCTCTATATCGCTTCACTTTACTGTCTATCTCCACTGTCCTATCAAATAAAGCTGAAAATCCATACAAAATATATTTCAAAAAAGGAGACGGCCACTAGTCTTTGGTCAAAAAGTCTATCACTGTCCATTGGGTAAACTTACTTTTTTTTACTACCGCAATACCTCCTTTTGTGTTTCTAACTTCGTTAACGATGTGACCTCCCTCTTTGCCATTTCCTACAATGACTGTGTTAAAGTACGTACCCTGTAGATAATAACGGCAATTAGGTTTCTTTTGTCGTTTGTGTGATTTCAGGTCAGTTATTGTAAATGTAGCAAGTTCTTAAATTGTAGTAACTCTCACTAGGCATATTTTGTTCTCTCACCAGTGGCATTGCATTCTATATTGTTGCCATTCACATATAAATTATATGTGTTAGTCCATTTATTTTTAAGGCCTATAATTATATTATATTTTATTTAATAAAACAATTATGAATAAAGAGGCTGTATCTTATACAGAAGTCAGAAGGAATTCTCGTTTAATTATTGATACATTTATCAGCCCTTAATAAATCTGCATGACTGTAGGAGTTCCTTGAGAGCCTACTTTACATTAATCAGTCCAGCGCGCAGTGAGTGCTGCTCCTGCACCTGCATCAACAAACGCATGCAGTCCTCTCCAGAGCATCATGGCAAAATAGAACTCCAATGCATTAAGTACTTCTGCAGGGACATAATTTGCTCTGAAGTGTGTGTTCACTGAGATAATAGGAGCTGTGACCATTTAGGCAAATAAAATGACGTATGGCGTTTGCCTCTGTGACAGTAAGTAACAGAAGATGGATTTATGTTGTGGTGGGCTACACAAGCTGTGAAAGAATCACTAGAACTGGAGCAATATTCCACCCACAGAGCTAAAGTGAAGTGTGTCATATCAGAGACTGCCCCGTTAATGAAAGCCCCTGCTGCTTCCAGCCAAAGGCAACCTTCAAAACCACACTTCCCCTCCCAGCAGGAAACTTTCCATTTAAAGCACCCCACTTCGGCCTCCGTAAATATATGATAAAATATATATCCACAGAAGGTTTAATTCCCTGCAGAGTTTTCAATGTGGACCTTTCACGTGCTCTGTAGTCAGTTAGGAAGCATACGAACGCTTCAAATCATTTGTATAGAAAGATGTACTTTAGGTTGAGAGAATGCACTTAGGAAAAGTAATCAGAAACAGTTTGAAAAGAATGTATACCCTCTGACTTTAAAAGAAAAGTGCATGAGGACGTGAGGATGTGGCTGCCATTATCTCTGTCACCTGACACAGGGGCCACACAATCTATCCATGATGGATCTCTGCTCCCTCCTTTTGTTTCTCAAAGGAAAATATGAGAACAGTCATTTGCTTGTCCTTTGGAGCATCTAGCTGCTTCATCTCTGAGGCAGCATGTCCATCCTGATCACTGGATACATTTAAGAACCACAAAAGAATGTCATAAATGAATAATGCAATTTGGCTTATTTCAGTCGATTACATTACTACAATAAACTACTTACACGTGGCATTCTGGTCACACATGCCATCTGTGAACACCACCCACAAAAAGATACCCTAGAGATCATATTTGGATTGATGTTAAAGCTATAGATGTAGCGAGCATAAGAGTGAGACTTTTAAGTCAAAGCCGTATTCCAACGTTGGTCCAAATAGTGTTCCAATTGCTAGCCGAAGAATCAAAATAAAGAATTGAATTGCATCTTAATCGTTTACCGTTGGGGAACAACCACGGCCTCTAGCGGAGGGTGTCAAAGAATACAAGCAAATAGCATCGGTTTTTGAAGAATTGCTTTCACATGCTTTCCTCATATTTTTAAAACTTCATCGTGTTTTTACCACAAATGTAGTGAATGGATTACCACTAATTTCGCCCCTCACTTTTTGCGTGCGGGTAAATACTTCACTGTGTGTTCAATACACTCTCCTCAGGAATGGCTAGCAAACGCCGCCTTAACTTACGACTGCAAATAAATGATGAATGCAATGGGTTTAGTGTGCTCGTGAGTGTATTTTAAAACCATACGCTAGTATTCCCTGTACAACACAATTTAGAAAATGTAATTGCAATGGTTGATAATAACAGTTTTCAAACCTGTGTCTAAAAATGTTAGTCATAACCAACTTTAAGATATGTTACTCACAATTACTGGCTGCAACTGCTGAGCTGATGCCGCTCAAAATACAGACGACGAAGATACGTAGTGAAAACAGCTTTCGCAATTCCATTTTAATTTTGTTGATATCCGTGTGTTTGTCAAGCTGGAGAGGTGTGCCTCCTACATGAACAGACCATGCAGAGTTAGCGTCTCTGCGTAATGCCACCCCTAAGATAATGCTCTCTCTCTCTCTCTCTCTCTCTCTCTATCTCTCTCTCTCTCTCTCTCTCTCTCTCTCCCTCTCTCATTCTCCTGTTTGAGGGCAGTGTAGTTATTGGTTGCCAAGGGCTTGGAGAAGGGGGATTTAAAATATTTCAGAACCACAGAATGGACAGCTCCATTCGGTTTCTACAGCTGAGAAAGCATTGCTGGACCAAACCTTTGAGGACTATCGCTATGAGACTGCATCTCAATCTAATTGCATTATTAAATTAGCTTACGTCTCTGTTGCTTTTAGAATAATTGCTCACGAATTTTAACAACATCTCAATAACAGAGCAGCAGCACCATACACAAGGCTACAGCAATTAAAATGCATTCATCCAACTTTTATTGACAATGAGAGCTTTTTTCTACGAACAAAGTATTATAACATTGTTAAAATAATAAGTAACATGTAGGTCAAACTGTAATCTCAATTAAATCATTGTTGGATATATTAATTTAGTTTGACACAAAAAGAAAACTACATACTTTATGTAAACTGTGTTCAAAGGTAAATTGGATCAATAACTGCACGTCTGGAAATCTTAAAACAGAACACAAAAAAAACTTTTTTTGATTCAAGGGACTTTCATAACTTTAAACTGAGAACAAAAACTGTGTTTTTTTTTATCTGGGTCTTGTGAATCTGATGGAGAACAATCTTTCAAGCGTGTCATCAGCACAACTGCTCATTCCTTGACGCAAAAGTTCTTTGCATCTTAAAACTCTGGCCCATCCATCATTTATATAAGTGAAACCCTGTGCAGCTTTTCAGCTTCCCAAATGTAATTCTCCATTGTGGCTGCATCTGGGGGTGCTCTCTCGAGAGTTATGTGATAGAGAGGAGATTATAAAAAAGGTTTCAGGTGAGCTGTGGCTTCCAAATGGAGAGGCCATTTTTTTAGCAGGCTTCCAGGGAAAAAAAACTCTACAAAAACGCTGTTAGTCATTTTGGCCGATCATGTTTTTTTTATTCAATGGAGTGGCAGCATACAGAATAACCAACATGTTAAGTGACTCCATTGTGTATTAGCAAGACTAAGATGTTTTTAGACCATGCACAGCAAAACAGTTCACAAAAAGATCAAAAGAGCGCCTTGCTGGGAAGAGTTGAACAAGAGGAGTGCTACAGTCACACAGCAGAAAAGGCTGACTGTCATTGTCAGCCATTTCATTTTAATTGCATGGATCATGGAGCTAGTTTCCAAAGATAATGTTTCTTGTTTCATTGCCTTTTCAAGTCCCACCCTGCTTTATTTCTCTCTCTCAGTGGTTCTTTCCAATAGAAACGCCTATTCATTTCCCTCTTCTTTTCATCTGAATCACAGAGCCTTTTTCATTTACTTTGAGGCAAATACCCAAATGGGAAAGCAGGAAATGCTTATCATTACTGGATGATTGGAGAGCTTGGATGAAAAAGTATCAATGCATAATTGAAAGAGGAAAAATTGTGTACTGCTTTTTTTATCTGCAGTGTGGTACTTTGGATACATTAAAACAAATGTAAAAAGATCTTTGGAGGGTTAGATATAGATATATGCCAAGATATATACAGTAAAAATATACAAAATAGCTAGCACATGTTTATCATGTTAGCAGAGAAATTTAGCAAAACCAAATGTGTGCTGTAATTTAAACACTTAATCACTTTTAATTACCATCCTACAATACATGTACTGTACAATAGTCCACTCACATTTGAATTTTGGATTACAAAAATACCTATTTTCGCAATAATTGTGTTCTTAACATGAGCATTGAGCATTGGAACTGTTTTAATGTGACTGAAAAGTTTACCTGAATATTAATTCTGTAAATAATTCAGTTTTTTTAAATATTTTGTGTCTCCTTTTGTTTAGTGAGCTGAGACACGAGACATGATGGCAGGGTGAATCATGCTTATGTAAACATTGAAAATTCTACACATTGTCTGCAGGGAATGAAAGCTTAGCTGATAGTCAATGGCCTACCCATGTGAATCTACCATAGAAAGTTTGGCAAATATCTGCAGAGTGTGCATGGTAAGTAGGCACTGTACTGTTGACTTGAGACCTGTGATGATGTCATATGCAAATTCTTGCATCTCATTATGTTTATATTTCAGTATAGTGCTCCAGTAGTTGACTCATCAGTTTATTAGGCCCCTAGATAACTGGCATTTGACATTATAGGGCAATGGATCTGTTTCTGCAGTCTAATGGTTTCATTTGTATAATCTGTTATCCACTACCAGCCATTTACGTTCACCAATAATGAAACGCTGTACACCTTGTTAATTTCTCTAAAAACACCATGAATAATGTGGAAACATGTTTAAATCCTCAACAAATTATCTCTGACAACATACAATATCTTTAACAGTCAACAGCATGCATCAGGTCCCGCAATTGGAATAACTATCTACAATAGCAAAAAAACACACCATAGAAATCACTTGTGCAATGAACAATAATACATATAAATACCATAGGAATGTGAATTGTATAGCAACACAAATCCATGCAATATTTAGTAATGGATTCTGCTGCTATTGTCTTTCAATTGGTGGCTAGTGGTCCATCCGATCACAAATACAGTGCAGCATCCAAAGATAAAAACAGGATCTAAAAATGTCTTCTGTCTTGAAATGTTACAAAAATCCCCACTGATTCAGGCCTGCCTCTCTTCTGATTGCTCGTTGTGGATGGTTCTACCTGAATCTAAATGGGACTGCCCCCTGGTCATGTACCTCCAGGCAGTGGTCTAAACCTTACCATACGGTAAATCTTCAGCGGCACTAATTCAGGCAGGCAACTATGTCAGCAGCATTTATCCACGTCGCACTAATCAACCAAACACACATGCTCAGTAGTTGAACGCGGTCTTCTTAAACCTCAGTTCTCTCTCCACATTATCTCCTACAAGTGCTCCAATGCTCACTGCTGCACCACACTGGCTCTTACAACCGCATCAATGCACTGCTGCTTACGCACTATACTCCTGCTTGCTGCTTAGCATCCACCTCCACCCTAGTTTCCACCTACTTCAGGTATGTTGTTCAGTATCTGTCAGGGGATTCTGCAAATATCTGCTCTCTACCCATGGTATGTTGAACATGACCATGGGCGGGAAAGTAATTCATAACAACAGACCCTTGACACCAAACTTTACATTACCCGTGACTTACTTTTGATAATAGTGTCTGTTAGTACTGCCTAATTTTCAGTAGTGCAGGGAAATATGTGAGTATAGGCTTAAAAAAATCATGCGTCTGAATGATGATTTTAAATTGTATTTTTTTTTTACTATAATTGCTCCCCTTGCATGTCATTAATGTATTTACATAATCAAACCTGGCTACTACTGTTACTGAGCTCAACCTATGAAAGAAAACTCAGGCTCTTTGTCCGAAAGGCTGCCTTTGTCCGAAAGGAATTTTTGATGCATGCTCCCAAAATGTTTTACAATGGGTAAGAGAGGGTGTTGATCGATTGTTTGTGTTAAGATCAGTATTTTTTCAGTGCAAAACCTTAATTTAATGCCATCACCCTGGAATGAACAGTTTTAAGTCATGCTTGGGATGTCGTCTTAGTTACAGTAAAGTGCCTGGAAAACCAACTCAATGATCGAGAACAAGGGAAACCCCAAAAGGGACACTCCATGAAAGACTTGATCGAGTGATGTTAAGATCAATTTTCTAAGTTTCTAATGAGAAAGGTCTGCTCCAAGCATATTAGTATAACAAAATTATCATTTTAATTGAACAGTTTTCCTTTAATAAGTAAATGTAAGAACTCAAAAAATTAAAATTAAAATAGGACGCAATATGAAAAAATTATGTGATTCCAAGATACAGTAAGATTAACATCAAGCTTTTTGCAGACACTTATAAAATATCAAATATACAGTTATTTGAGTAAAATGGATGAGATGTTTTCAATTTAAACCAACTATTAAAAAATAAATTGTGTATACGGATTCAGAGCAAATAAGTAGGAATGTTGTTGAGAACCTACAAGGTACATACAAAATTATTGTACAGTGTTTAATCTACAAGCTGATGAATGTTGATAATTTCTTCACATTTCTTACTGGACAGCTGGGCCACGGGCCATCATCTCTGAAAATGGACCTAATACATCCTGACAGACTATTTGCAATTTGTGTGTTGGCTGAAAAGAAAATTAGAAAAATCTGCAAAACTGACAGGCTGCTCACAAAAGAATAATTATATTAAATTGCCCATTTGCTGACAAAATTCTTCCTACCTTCAGCTCCATCTCCCTCACTCTTTTTTTCTCTCTTTCTCTCTCTGTCTAGATATTAGTTGCACGTACACAATCATGCACCTTGGAACACATGCTAACATACAATAACATAAATAGAAGTATTTGGCATACCTCTAAGCACTGAATATGGAAGAGGGAATTGAACATGTTACTGAAGGCTGATTACATAGAAATTGCTCATAGAGGCAAAACATTTAAGGGAGCTTCCTAAAATTAACTCCCAAAAAGAGACAAATAATTTAATTAAGAATGTAAATGAGTTATTTGCCATGTCAAAATAAATGTATCATTTTCTAAGATATTGTTTTGAGGTGAATTTGTTCTTATAAATTGGATGTTTGTGACCTGAAGAGTATGTACTTTGTATTAGAAATTACTGAAAAATACAATTTATCTTGATACAATTTGCATTGTAATGCTCTTATTTTCTACAAGAGTTTTCTTAAGATGAAACATATTATTTGAATTATTCTCAAGGATAAAAGCAGGATACGTTCCAGTTATGACTGGAATTCGCTTTTATCCAGACATCTGATATGCTGTCCTGTGCCGAGGGATACTTGTCGCAATACTCAAGTACATCAAAAACATTTAAAAGTTAAAGTCTTTTCTCACCAAGCGGTCGAATACATATACTTGAACTCTTTGTAATGGTTGAGGTCTAACTATCTAACTAAACAAGCATTTTGGCCAAAATATAGCACCTTACTTACGTCCAAATAATAAAAATAATTTCGAGCAAACATGCTTTGACATCAACCATGCAATGAGTTTTCCTTGATTACATATTATCTTAGCTGAAAGCAAGTTTCAATTCGGAAAAAAAGCTAGCTTTGTTCAGCATTTCACCTGGCTTCAGTGCAGAATTCCAGATGGGAAGCTTAGCCCCTCTCAATTAAACCCATAGTAGAGCACTTTGATGGCAGAGGACTTCATTGTGAGTCAGCCACTGTGTGGACATATTTGTTGCCCTGCCATTGGGAGAGTGCACTCACAGTGACCCTCTTTTCCCTACTCTCATTTAGACACTGGGGGATGTATCTTAAAAAGAGCAGCCAACCTCAATAGAAAAGCACTGTAATGTCACTGGACAGAATGAATAGAATCAAGTAATAGCTGGCATGCTGTGTCTCCAATGCCAAACATATTGCAATGAAAAGCTAGAGCAGGGTCAAGATATTTGTTTTATGTTTGACACATTACATCCATGCATCATCTTTGTGGCTTTATTTATCCTGATTTCCTCTGGCAAGTCTCTAAAAGTTCTGCCCTGCCAAAGTCTTGAAAAGCACTTTTTTAATGCAAAAAAGTAATAGTTTTTGCTATACTATAATAGTTGAAATAGTAGTTGAAATGATTTATTTGGAGACCTTTAGTGACTGAGGCACAACATACATTTTTTTTATTCTTCATTAAATGCGTGGATTCACTTTTAAGGTGAGCGATGTGTATGACCTTGCACCGTAAACATGAGCTCTAGTAGACCAGTCAAGTCCAAGGTTTAACACAATCTGACCTTGGCACATGTATTACCTAAAGGGGAGAACAACACATTTTTACAGGATGGTTCATATACATTAAAACATGGCACTCACTGAGAACAAAATAATAATGCCGTAGTCTTTTCGGTTATTAGCACATACATTGCTCTTAACTCTCTTAACATGATTATGAGATGCTGTATGTTACAGGCAAATTTATTCTTTGAGCAATAATATTACATGCTGCTGATGACAACATTTGTATAACATGATATGTTATACGTGAAACATAGAACTACATTTCTTATAGTTCAACAAAGTACTGCTATCATAGCGAACAGACTAGAATATTAACTCCTACTGCTCATTAACATTGTGGTAAGAAAAAAAGGCATACGTGTTTTCGCTCGTGTTTTTTGAGCAAATGTCTATATCCCATTTTATTCAATTCATTATGAGACATTAGATTGAGACATGTCTAAATATGGTGAGGTAACCTTTTTTAGTTCTATACTTTATGTAGATAAAATTGTTGGTTAATAAAGGATGTGTACATGTAACATGCATTTAGTGTTATTATTTAGTTGTTTTTTTTTACAGAAAATAAACGTCAACAACAACACTGACCTTTGGGAAGTTATATCACAAATTAAGTTATAACACAACTAGATGCTCTGTTGTTACAATATCCTTAGTGTTTACCTCAAATAAAGCACAGCTATTTCCACTAATGTCATTCTAAGGCAGTGGAGCCAGCAACAACCATTAAATTGAAAAGGAAGTCAAACCAGGGCTTATTCCGTTAAAAAGCCTGCACTGTCTTTTTGTGTCATTGTACATCCAGTAAGCAGCTAATGGTGTCATTAAAGGTCTACGTGTGATATTTTGACTCAGTGGTCAACTCACTCAGACACTCATTATTAGTCATGGACAGCAGGAAAATATATTTATGTTTTTATGTCTATTGGGTTGTGGATGTTAGACCCATGGAGCATGCACAAATCATCTAGCTAACACCAATGGTTAGATAACTTGCTTCAAACCTAATGTGTCTTGCAATGTGGTTTTCTCAATATCATACTGTAAATGGACAGTCATACTCTGATCCCACGCACGCATTCAAATTGGAACTAAAGTGTGAAGCTACGAAGACAAAGTAGTTCCAGATTACCTATTCATATTACCAAAACTAGAGCTGGTGATCCAATAATCGAACAACCTAATACAGCATTATTCACATAGCAATTTATTTTCTAATATAATAAAAAAGCCAAGGAGAAAACAATGTGAATACTGAAGGCAAAGATGAACATTATATCAAAGAATCTGAGGCAAAATAACTTTCTTGAAAGTTGTGGTCACGTGACCTTTTCGTGAAGACACTATTAGCAAAGAAAATACTTACATTTGTGGTTTCCTTTTTTTTACCAGTTACGTATGCCTCCATCTTGTCAGTGATTCGCAAGGCTTTTCTGGGAGAATTCTCATAACCCTCAGTTTTGAGGGCCAACTGGCCCTTTGTCTTAGCCCTAACCCTCGATCACAAGGAAATTGGGACACCCCTACACATGAACGTGCAAAACGGAGGGTTAGGGCTAAGGGTTAGGGCCAAGGGATGTAAAATAAACAATTGGGATTGGGCCTATGAGATCCTAAAAACATTAACAAAAATGCCTATAGTGGAAACATTACAAACACAAACAAATGACATAATACATAGGAAAATTTACTAGTTTGCAAGCTTTAAGCTTCACAAACAATTATTTTTAATATGACTTCACAAATCATGCAAAACAGTGATAATGAATGGACATATTTATGTTCCCATTTTTTGACAGTCAACTTTCAATCTTCTGGCTACTTTTCTGGTTGTTTATCTGACTTGAATTTATTACCCCCACCCATTTTGAAGTGACTTGAATTACATCAAAGGAAGCCAGTCCCATTTGCAACACAAAAATAGTCACACAAGTCCCTCGAACCCACGAGAATGAGCTAGTTTTCTAGACGAAGGCACAAATAAACTCACAAATAGAATAGAACCAGTCATCTCCCTTTGATGTCCTCATGTGATCAGACATTCACACCCTAATGGCCATACATCTCTTTGAACAATAAGCATTGAACCCCAGCACAACAGCACCAATGGAACGGGGTAAGAGTTAGTGGATGTAAACAAGTCGGTCCTCTGAAGGCTTTGCAGTGTCTCTCAAGGGTCCACCGTGTGAAAGAAAACATTGGTGTGTCAGCCATATCAATCATGAGGAGAATTTACAAAGCAACAGTTCCACATGTACAATTGTGTGCATTGCACAAAAAACGTATACAAAATTGTTCAGTTGAAGCGCATACTGGGACTGACTTTTAAGTTATTCTATGCTTCCAATGATTTTGTACTAGACGGTGGGCATGTATGTTTTCCTCCCCAACATGTCTCCTATGGCGTCTTAGTTGTTGTTTCTGTTTACAGTAGTCTGAATTCATTTGTGGGACAAAAATATAAACACTTAACCTTTCGAGAGGGTATAAGAGGACAGGCTGCCTGGGGCAGGAGATCATGTCATGATGCTATTACCTGTCAACATTGTGACAGCCAGAGTGCCAACTTGAAAAAGGAACACATTTCATCCATCCAATATTTACAGCTATTAAGGTTAGTTATCTGCTGTAGAGATAATAGTTAGTAGTTAGTTGTTCTGTGAGATAAAATAAAAAAGAGTTTAAATTCTACAACTTGTATGCAAATAAAAAAAATACAAAAAACACTTGGCATGTCACTAAAATAAACAGATGTACAGCTTAATGATGCATGACTTTTAATACAGCACGGTGTGGTAAGGTGCCTGTGTCGGCTGGGATAGGCTCCAGCCCCCCCGCAACCCTGCAAAGGATAAGCGGTATAGTTAATGAATGGATGGATGGATGGATGATGTGGTAAGGTAAGCTGAACAAGGTTGCTGTGGTTAAGGAGCACCTCACTGAATACCCACCAATACACATTCAAGCCAGTCTGGTTTGATACCCAACTCTTAGTATATACATTTTTTACATGGCTACAAATATTTAGTCCATGGTCATTTGGTCCATTTGGACAATTACATATCCAGCATATCTATTTATATATATATTTTTTTTTTTGTTGTTGTTGTTGATTTTCTTGCTTCAAAGGCTACACAGCATATTGATACATTTCCCTAGTTGCCATTTGTGTTTAATTTGTTAAAACAACAGGCATTAATGTGTATTTGGTGTGCATGGGTTGGAGTTGTGGTGGTTCATGTTTGAGCAAAAATCATGTTTCTATACTTGAGTAAATAACCACAAATGATTATTTGGCACCTCTGCACCAACAAACAGATGCCTGGCAGTTTTAGTTGGCTGCACTGTCTGTATAGGGCAGCTGCTCAATCCGTTGTGGTATGGCAGATCAGATGACACATTCAATGTTCCAATTGTCAACCAACAACACACATTTTAAAGTTGATAGAATGACTGAGCAACCCTGTTTCAGTGATTTTTTTTTCAGTCTTGCTGGAATCAACAGCCCCCAAAACTCTCATTTACTCACCAGCATTAGATCCATGCTGTAAGGGTCTTTTTCAAAATAACATGTTAAAAAAGGAACTTGTAGTGGCCAGAATTACGTCACTGACTAAATAAAAACAATGAATGGGACAGTTATTATATTCAAGAAGACTTAGGTATATTCACCAAAGAAAGAATTTATGGGAAAAAAATGCCAATACACAATTTTTCAGGCAGTAACAAGAGTAATAACTTGTGATTTAGTTAATAATTTAACATTGTGTGACATAATTAATCTTCTTTATTTAGATGTAAAATGTGTTGCAAAACTAAAAGGTATTTAGCACTACTATTTATGATAAACTTAACATAAATCAAATCATATACTGTTATCTTCAAAAGATAATGAAATTTTACAGCATTTCCCGTGGATATTGACAGCGCAAAGCTTATATTAACTCAATGGCCTGTGGCTATTGGACTGTAGACTTAGGGAGAGAAAAGATGTTGAGAGCTCATAAACGTCTATTGAGCAAATATGCCAATCCTCAACAGGTTTGCAATGCAAGCAAAGAACAATGGCAAATATTGTCACATAAAACCACCGCACAGATTTTTGCCAGAACGTTATTGTACACTTCATCACGTTTCCCATATTGTGACAAATGTAAACTTATAACATCCTGTGCAATAAAAAAACATGCTATAAAGTAAGTACTATTTTCAAAAAATATGAATTTTAAATGTATATTTATATGAATTAATAAAATTAAACAGAGTGAAAAGAAAATCTTTATCAAATCAATATTTGGTATGACCACCCTTTGCATTCCAGCATCCCCTGCCTTATACTAATGCAGAGTAATGTATTATTCAATCATTTTCCACAATTTAAATTATCCATAGCACAATCATTTGTGTAATTTGATTAATTTGATTTGATTAATCCCTAGTTAAAAGTTGGCTGTTTTGGATTTTGAATGTTCATTTGTGCCACTTTCCAAATATTTTTTACATAGGTATACTCCATGTAACTATGTTCTCTATACATGTCCATGTACTTACAATGTATGCTCCAAATCTATGTAAAATGCTTTTGAACAATTACAATGCTTTCACGAGCATATAATGCATTAGTTTAGTGCATATAAATAATTGTTCAACAAGGTGAGGCTTTTTAGTGCTTGTCTTGATTACTTTTCTAGTTTTATTTTTGGATAGTAGCATGAATAATCCATAACCTGTCAGAGACTAGTGCTTCTAACTAGATCTCCCTCGTTTGGCTTTCATGGTAAACCCTGAAACAAATGTCAGACTTGGCTTTGAGTAATCTATTATCTTGTGGACAACCTTTTAGGTCACCCTATCTTGAATGGTATATTGTCATTTTCAAAGGTTTTGTTTATAAAATATGCAACTCCAAGTTAATATGCTAATGTTGACAGCCTGTAGTTCACCTTTGAACAATCTGACTTGACTGCAAATGCCAAGCTACATATTCAATTTGGAATATATGCAAGGACACAAAGCATTAGAACATATAAAGACAATGGGAATAAAGGAAATCACCAAACAAATAATAAAATTAATCCATGCATATTTTGGATTGGCAAAAAAAGCCGAAAATGTTTATTGGTTACTAACCCTGCCATACTACAATGAATTGTGTTAATCATTTGTATTTTAAATATATAGATTTAAAATCTATACAATTGCACCACCTGTTCTTTCTACATACCTTCATACTGGGACTCCCCAAACAAATGCACAGCTCCCACGATAACAGCTTTTGTGTCAGCTGGACACCTTGGAGTCTTTAGTTGAAAAAGCCACATACTTTTGTCTACATTACCTTACGGTCATTTAGCAGACACTTTTATCCAAAGTGACTTTCAAATAGTGATTAGAACAAGAGAAGGTGAAACACACAAATCAGGTGGATAAATTAGAGCATCCCTAGCCCAATTGTCTAGATAAGAGCAATGCAAGTGCCTCATTAAACACCAGGATACTAATCAAGTGCATGACAAACTTAATAGTCGGCTATGAGAAATTCAAGAGCTTCAATTAAAGACAAAAAATATAATAAGAGCATTGCTAATGCTGATTCAAAGTAGATGCAACTGCTACATGCTACATTTAAAAGTTGTTGTCCGGTGAGGGAAATAATTGATTTGTATAGCAACCACCTGAGAAACTGAGCACAATGCAATACATACACAGTGCAATGCACCATGCAGGTAGGAGATAGAATTCAGTAAATTAAAAAAACTCCTTACACAAAGAAAGTGTATGGGCTTGAATATTGCAATGGATCATTTTATTTGTACGGAAACGGATCTTGACATTATTTATTTATAATTCACCATGTTCTTATTGCCTTAACCAATGTTCACTATGCGGTTTTCATAATGGCTTGTTCCTGCATGAATACGTCTCTCAATCTGCTTCACATTTGCAACGAACAATGCAAAGATGTCATCGAGCTAGAAAGGTTTTTTGCCAAAGACAATGCTAGTTCTTACCATGCTATATTTCAATAGCACTTTTTATTTGAACCTGTTGAACTCATGGGACTCTTTTCATTGGTACCTACTCTACAATGCCATGTTCAGAGTCACAAATTGTTCTTCATCAAAATGACATAGACAGGTTTAGAGGAGTGCTACCTGTCAATTAAGCATCTGGCTTTTCATTCAACACTGCACTCACAGTACTGCACTCCATGAATGAAAAGTACCAGAATAAGCAATAAAATGCAATGCTTGTCACTGGGGTGGTAACCTCAGAGAAATAGCTTCCTAGAATACTTCACTTTTGTCACAGGGAGAGGTAGGGAGTAAGGAACCAATAGAAGCTTCTTCACATGAACTTTATAAACCCACCATCTTCACGATAAAGATGAGGAGATACAATATTTGATAACTTAAAACATAATGGTACAGGGTGTGTTAATCTTTGTTTTCAAAGAAACATATATCCAAAATGTACTCCTAAAGGTGCACCAATGGGGCCTTGAGGCTGTAAGTCATACATTCTTGCAGAAATACATTCTTGTTTGAATGACCAGGGTACATTAGTTGCACCCTCCAGTGACAAGCATTGTACCTTTCTCTCTAAGCCAGAAAATAAAAAAATGCTGAAAAAAATCCAGTTCTGACAAAGAATTGACAGTACCGTTTTCGCCAGGTTTCAAGACAGTTCAAAAATAGATTTCATGAAATGCAATCAACACCCTTTGTAGAGAGAAAAATCTGAAAATCTCTTGAGGGTGGCTTTGGTGAGAGTGACATTAAAAGCAGCTGGTGGGGACTTTGAGCTGACCTTTTCAGTTTTCTGAAATATCCAAGACCATTAGTGCTCTTTTCATAAATGATTCATGGTCTATTGTTTCCATCACAAGGACACCAACCTGTACTCCATCTTACTGACTTGTGTATACACAGTAGAGAATTTAGTCGGCATGCACACACAAAGACATATACTTACATTCAGTAAAAGTTAAATAACACACAGCCCCCCCTCCACACACACACACACGCACACGCACACACACACACACACACACACACACACATACACACACACACACACACACAGGTGACACACCTATAATTATGACCCCAGAACAGATACCCCCCATCCCCTGCCCTCCAACAGAGTCATAAGAGGACAGCCAAACAGCAGCAGCTGCTCATGAATCATTTATCTCACTTGCACTTTGATGTGATGGCTCTTATTGTCTGGCTTAAATACAGAGCGGCTCAAGCCACCCTAAACAAGGCAGCTGTGCTGTCCAACTAGAAAGCAGAGCCATTTTTTAAAACATCAGTGTGATTTATGCAATGATATGACCACAGTCATTCAATTCCATGTGAACACAGTTGAAATGAGTGGGTGAGGTTTAGCCATGGCATTTCAACATCGCCAAGGGGAAGAAAGGGAGGGGATCGACACATGTATTCACCTATCTTGGATTTATCTTATTACAATTTATTTTTCTCTCTTTCTTTCTTTTTTTCTTAGTATTTAGTTTTTTCCTTGAATGTTTCTGCTTGCCTTTTGTAGCGCACATTGCATTTCCTATGTCCATGAAATGTGTTATAATATATTTGGGGGATAAAATAATACATCTATAACCTGTGTTACTACTATTTAGATAACTTTACTATCACAACTTGATAACTTTGTTCATTTTTGCCAGCCGATGCAGTTCTTTCAACAAGTGTTGTTTTCATCATGTACACCACTGCACATCATTACATCAGCATGTTCAATCAACCTTAGACACTGGCACCACCCTCTGTGGAAAACCCTGGTCCCCAAAGACCAAACAGATTATCTAGCTACATTGAGTGCTCTTTCCTGATAGGGTTGTATGGCATTTGCTTTACTGACATTCTCTTTGAAACCAGCTGAGACTATGGAGAGTTACTATTAGAGATTGATTCCATCCACTTTTTTTATGCAAACCCATTAGGTGCTATTTTCCATGTAGCAAATGGATGCAATTCAAAAACATTAAAGATTCCAGGAGTTGGGCACAGACTTTGATTCAATTTATTTAAAATACATTCGTATACTTAGATAAAGCATATCTACAGGTAGTGCCACCAGCATTTACATGAATAGCTTGCATAAGCCTTTGATAAAATAAACAGAATGTTGGCCTATGACAAAAGCATGATTGTCAGATGAATTGTTGGTATTATAAGTTCATCAACAAAGAATATAACACATCAATTCCCTGCTGATACACTAATTGGAGCTAACATTTTAACTGTTGGCTTTAATTATTTGGATAACACTGTGAAATTGTAAGGTGTCTCATGATATGGTGTCTTGTAAATGTATGAATTTGCCACCATTATTATACTATTTTTCAATTGCTATATTGGGAAGTGTCTGACAAGGCATGGGGTTTCTGGAAACTGAATAATAGGGAGTGAGGTAAGCACATTTTGTCCTGTTTCCCTGTGGGTGGGAACATTTTGAGAGCAAAGGGCCTTTATTTGTCACATTATACATTAGAAAATGGGAATATCAAAAGCTTTCCCACCATGTTAATTTCCTGCTGTGTAATAAATAGTCCAAAGTGTAGAATAACTAATGGATGCAGTTTGCAGCTATTGCAGACACTGCTGCCACAAATTACATGTGGTGACTCTGCACTTTTTTTGTAATGATCTGATGTGTAGCAATAGTCCCTCATGGTGACTTAGTCCTGCGTAGATGTTATTGTTTTATCAATCTGCATCATTAAATAAATTTACACCACAACAGTCCATTACCTGAGTAACCACAGGCTTGGTATTCACTGCCATGTGAATAATATTTTGGGGTATGTCTTTTTGTCTGTTTATTTGTTGTTTTTTTTACTTGTTTTGCGAAAGAGTAACAGATCAACTGTTTTAGAAGAGTCGACCTACTGTACTGTTTATGTACTGTAAATAATGTTGAGGTAGCAGAGTGATCCTTTTTGAACCGAGCCAGGTCACCACAAATTGTTGAGTTACCTTTTTTATTTTTATCATAGCTAAACAACTGGAAAAAACACCCTATTTAATAGTTCACTGAGCTGTTTAAACTTCCAACCGCTGAGTTTATCATCTGTAGTAAAATGCTTAAGGCTGATACCATTTCATTAGAACAGTCACTGGTGAGTGAGTTTGTGATTGGCTGATTTTGAGTAAACAACCTTGTTACTGGTGAAGGGTTCTGTTACCTTTTGCATTTGGCTGGACCATTCAATTATGCTGTCTAAAAGAAAACAGAACACTCTCATTGAATATTTTGCAGTCAGTGATACAATTTCATGTGAATCTAGGTTTGAACCAAATGGCTTGACAGGTTGATCGTGCAGTTATTCATTTACCCTTTACATGTAGGAATGTATCTTTCAGTTATTTAAAATAATTAAGCTATCATATGTTGTATTTTACCAGCATTCAGTGGACATTGTATTATAGGTGTTCATAATAGCTTCCCTCTTTCCCAAATCCCAAATTATTACACTAAATCTTTGAGTTACTTTGTAAAATACTGGCCGTAATTGTTGTCATGACACTTCTTTCCCAGACTGAGAAGCTCAGTGTTAAATTAAAATAGCTGAAGTTTGCTTAAAGAGTATGGTGAGGGTCAGAGCTGTATGCTCGGATGCAATTTTGACAGGACGTGAATAATTAGCCCAACCAAGTAAAGTGGAGCACATTGCTCACTGACTGGTTTATTTAAAAGTTTGGTGTGTTCTCAAAAGGATGGGCATGAATAGGCTCCTCTAATTGTATAAGGCTTGGCCTTTCCCCAGAGGTTTTCTTTTAACCGTCACATCATTATCGTTTCTTTTTTCCTAAGTATTGAAGGTAGTAAGTCATTTTTTTTTTTGCTTGAAAATCTCAGACCTGGGGCATCTAACATCAATCTCCTCCCCTCCTAATATTTTATAGTTTCCATCAATATTGCAGCCAGAATATTTCACACCTTTGATCAATATAGAAGATACACCCCTGGAATTATAAAGTTGCTCTGAGTTGAAGGTAAAGTAGTTTCCATTCTGTCAGACACCCATGACTTGTGAGGGTTCTGGAAAGCTCCTAGTGAACAATGCCATGTACTATTAGACTAGTGGCAATGACCGCTATAAGAAATAGTTCTAGGGGGTTGGCAGGAAGGGTCAAGGGGAGGGATTCGTTGTCTCCTTTAATCAGTCGACTGTTCTCATGGCCGTCAGTCTGTGCCAGATCAATTTCACCGTGCTTTTAGGGGAGAAGTCACACCTTGAAATAACAGCGAGGTAGCTTCACCATTGTTGCATCAAGCAGTGTGATTTATCGTATAAATAGGACTACCACCATAAAAATAAACCACAGACACATGCACACACTGGCTAAACCTTTTTTTTCAGTTACATTTTATACATTTCACCAATCTCTGTTACATGCATTTAAACCAGCAACAGGAGGGGTTGCAAATTGTCTCAATAAAGTGCTCAGATACACCAAGATACGAAACTGTAACAAAGTTATATTTTGAGATATTACATTTCTTTTTTTATGGTAGCTTCATCAAGGTCAGAGGAAAATTTGAAGACAAGAAGCGGTGTGGTCTGTAGGCTAAATGTTATTGATCAAGGGCCTGAACCATTCATCTTCTAAGGTCCAGTGTAGGAAAAACTACCCATGCTCCATCTGACCGGGTGACATTCAATGAAACCCACAAATGATGAGATATGAGAGGCCAAAGAAGAAATGACCTTCATAGGTTATACCATCTGGTCATGCTTTTCTCAATTTCCTTTCTATCTTGCCAAGCCAAAACAGTTGCATTGCTTCGCACAGAGAGGACACAAGTGTTCTTTATATTTCTCAAACATATATACATATATGGTAGTATTGAAATAACTGCCATGAAAGCATATACAGTTAGCATACTGTACGTACTTCATAGATGTTCTCTCCCTCGCAAATTCTTTAGGGGCAGACTAAATTGGTTTCACAAACCATGGATTAGGAGTCCCCCATTATGGCTGCTGTCTATGACTGATTGCCTGCATGCAGAGATGAAAGGGTAGCCTGGGAACTGAAGCGATGAGGCGAATGGGATGCGATAATGAAATGAAATGAAGCGTGAACATTGGCTGTTGCCGTTATCACTTAAGAACATGGAAAAAGGGGAAGGGAAGCTCTACCAAAAGAACGTGAACTATCTTGGTCCTTTATTAGCTACTGCAGTAGATCTGCTTACTTCTATTGGTATTTGGAATGCCATGATTATGCTAAATTTTCTTCAGCACCAATACTTCAGTTTCAAGGTCATAGGGCAAAGAATGATGGGAAATGTAATACGACTAACTTGTAAAATGTACAGTACACTCCTTAATAAACTTTACTGATCTGGACTTATATACTATAATACTCTATATTACATAATATATAATATTATTACATAGGCTTTGCGTTGTGAAACTGTAACTTTTGCCAATGGTGCCTCAAAATTTACTTTAAGTAAAATCATCAGGAAAACAATGTACAATGGATAGATGCATTTCAGTTATGATCTTTGTTTATGGAAGTCTGAAGGTCTAAGCCTAATCCTAAAGAATTTATGTTGGATATTATGTTGTTTGGCCCATGAACAAAGGTAATTTGAAATTGTGCCAACACACTTTTATTACAGTGCATTTGACTGATGCTTTGTCCTCTAAGTGCTCTTGTAAACCCAAAGCCATGTCAGTGAAATATACGCATATGGTGGGATGGATTCATAAGGCGCAGTGCCATTTAATTATGGCTACTCTGATGGTAGAGCAGGAGAATTAAATAAGGTTGAGCTATACCGTAAAGGCAGTCCTTGGTCAGTCCTGAAGTACCCCTGGGTTTTTACAGCCTTTCAGGTTTAATGAGGAGTCGATTCTGCCCTTGGCTTGATCGGACTGTTGCAGGTCCATTCTTTGAAGGTTGCATTTCCGGCCAGCATGTGAAGAGAAAAGCCTGAGGGAATGACCAGTAGGACCACTGACATACCACAAGGTAAAGAGGTCGGGGGCCCACCTAGTAGCCAAAGGTGCATTGAAAATAAGAAACTAAACTTAATTCCAGTTTTCTGTAGCAAACCCATAAAACAGAGTTTTCTTGAGGGACAAAGCAATTATTATTTGTACTTTTAATGAAGCGTGATTAACTATTTTAACTACCTAACCTTTCACATTTCTCTGAGACAAGGGCATACATTAAATATCGCTATTGTATTACTAATTATTTCTGAAACCACTTGATTTAGCCATTATTGTAAACTGTTGCCTTTTTAAGTAACAGGAATTTGAACTAATGCAGTTGTTCTAAACAATGAGTTCCAGCTAATTTTATTCACTGAAGTAATCACTGAAGTTAAGAGCTTGAAGTGATTCATCTCCCCCAAAATAATATGTTTTGAGTGTAAAAGAGATTCAGCAATCAGCAAACCATATTATTACCATCAATACAAAGTTCTGACAATTGATGTCTGACGTTACATCATACAATAACATTAAATGTTGATTCATTGATTACATTTATCACATGTACTGTATATCATTCAAGAGGAAAGATGAGTTTGACTTAACAAAGCACAGGTCTGAAAGTGTATGCATTCTTGTTCAGTCAGCATCGTAACCCCTGCCCCCACGAGTGGCATAAAAAATACACAAAAAACATTCTTATGATAATAGTTGTTGACAGGCGGTGATCAATGATTATTGATTCATTCATCGATTGAAAGAAACATAGAATCACTTAATTATAATATGTATTGTTGAAAATCATATGGAATTATTCCAGATATGGCTATGAAATTGTTTCTGTTATCATCAAGCTATTATAGAAAGGAGATATAGATCTAGTGCTGGAGCAAGATACTGGCAGTGACATATTGAAAAGAATCCTTATGCACAGTCCATAACAAATGGTCCCTGAAACAGATGATTTAACACAATGTCCTACCATCATATCCATTGGTACTTTATATTGATGTATTGTCTCAGCACTCAATTTTAAGTTACATTGATGAAGTAGGGCAACGCACCTCTGCATCGTCAATGGTTGAGCATATTTCAAATTGAATTACGGATGCCCTTGTTGCAGAAAATGGGGCAATTAATCTCGTTGTTTGTATGCATAAACAACTTGACAGGTATTTTTTTTCACAAGACTTCATTTTAACTGTGCTTCGAGAAGTATTGCATTGTAATTGATTAATTGTGTGATTACCAACCTATCCCCCTGTTGCAATGATTTTGTAATGTGCTTAAAGCCTTTTAAATATTTAATGTAAATAGACTGTTACCGTAAAAATATGATACCATAGATTAAGCTGCTACAGCAAAGCTAAAGCTAAAATACACGTTCGTATCATGTCTTTTACTGTAACACAGTGGGCACCACACATATGTGGGCACACCACATGCTGAGCTGATTCCAATGGTAATCTTATTGTGCATGAAATTGAACTTGGAGAGGATTCAGAAAAGAGATAAATATATGACCATCCAAGATGGAAAAACAAGGCTGGAAGATTAGAAAGTCATGGCGCATCCCTCCTTTTCTCAAGAGCGTGATCACAAGTTATCGCAGCAGCCACATCAAGCTAGGCTCTATCCTCGGAGTGGCGGTTTGAACCTGGCAGCCCCCACGATGTTCAATCACGGGCTTAGCCTGTGATTTCTCCGCTCGCCCTGCCTGGCTCTTTACCAGGGCTCTCAAGACATGATGGATGAAAACAATCACCCTGGATCATCAATCAGCCTTGCTACTGCACTTGGACAAAAACATTATTACCAAAGGGCGACGCCAGGTGAACGATAGATGTCCATTTTTGTCAACCTATTTATTTATTTTTTCCATTTGCCACACCCTTTCACACCAGTAGGAAGCTTTACTGTTGCTATGCAATGTTCACTTGCTGGGACAACATTGCCGGTGAAACTGAATTGGTGAGAGCGGAGCAATACACATTTGAACAATAATGTAATTTGTTCTATGTATAGTATGTATTGAGTTTTTGAGTCATGTATAATAAGTATTTGACATGTGAATCAACTCGCTTCAAACATTCTTTAGTTCAGTGGTTGTCAGCTGAGCATACTGATATCACCATCCTTTGCTTTACAGCCTCTGGATGCTCTACACTTACAGGTCATCACTCAAGTAAGGCATGTTTTGGTAAAGGTCATCTGTTTCTGTTCCTCATGTAGTCTTTCTCCACTTTCAAATGGCTAAAGGCCAAATCTCTACATAATTGACAGCTGTAGGAGCCTCACCAAGCTATCACATAGAATTGGATTCTGATAAACTAGATGGTGGTGTCAGTCAATGAGAAACATGCTTCAGGATGTTCCTCTGGACATCTCAAACCAACCATGTATGGTATTTAGGGCCCATCATACTGAGACCAGAAACATGCTTCAGGATACTCATATGGACAACTTAAGTCAAACCCTTTTGGGTATTCAGGGCCAATCATTCCGCTTAGGGTCATTGATTCACCACACAAGCCCCACTTTAGGGCCCAGCTAACCTTACTTTAACTGTCAATATTAGCTATTCTATTATTTATTTTTTTTTTATTTCCTATGCTAGCTTGCCTCCATGCTTCTGATCACACAGGTTCCTGTGATAATCTCCGACAACAGTCTGAACTCAAACTCGAATATTTAGTAACATGTAATGTGTCATTAAGGTGCCGGAAGCACAATTTCCATCCTCTACTCAGATGCTCAGGTGAATCATCTAAAGGTTCCTTTGACTTTACATAGAGTTATTGTTTGAAATGTCATTCCAGGTTCCAGGGTGAACCATTTAACAAACTTAAGTAATTAAGCCATTATTTATACTGAAATATCCCAAAAAGCTTTCTATACAATAATATAAAAAGTTGTTCCCTAAGACTTTTCAAGAAATCAAAGAACATACTCCTTAATTCTAGTATTAGGAAAGCAACAATGGCACCCTGTAAGATGCCCCCAGTAAAAGTGGCAATAATTTACCCAATGTTGTAATCTATCAGGGTGGTCCTGCAATTGTACTCTATTAATTGTACAAAAGCACAGGACAAGATGGCAATCTTAACATGTTCATATCAGTAAGACCTTGAACTTCTTACAATTGTTTGTCTGTACAGTGTTATTGGCTACATGTGTGTTTTTGAGGAGCTCCCATTGGTAAGGTCAAACACGTAATAATTATAATGTGTGGAATATTTTTTTGTATGTTCACTGACTGGGTGAAGGACATGTTTCTCATTAAGTACATGTAGCTTCTTTAATTAACCATAGAGCTGGCATAAGTCCTACAATCTGTGTATTGACTGGGCCGTGTTCATTAAAATGATGTCCCTATGGGGATAGTTGGAATAGAAGTGAATGAAAGTATTTACAACAATGCTGATCAATGTCAAACAAACTTAACAATGAGGGGATTGAAGCCAAATTGCAAGGTAAAACTTTCTACTGTATCGAATGCCAATGTTAGGATATGTTTATTTCTGGCACCATTTATTGAAATGCAATACAAAAAAAAGAAAATTTGTGTTTACGATGAGCAATGTATTATCTAGATCAAATATGAGACAGAGAGCTTTGGGAGGAGGTGGGTTAAGAAGGGGGTTAAGCTAGCAATATGCAGATAATAAAATTATTGCAAAAATAACTATTGAATTGAAATTCATTCAAATGAGTAGGACTGTCTGTGCAGACAGTCTGAAATAGTTTTTGCCAAGTATGGAAACTGGGCCATATATCTTGCCAGTTTTAGCATGGATGAAAGTTTCAGATTTGTTTGTTTTTTTCAAATGTGCTTGCTGTTTATACAACTCCAATTATACAAGACGCTTCCAAGTGAGACTGACCGAAATCATTGATTTATTGAATTAAATTAATCCAAATGTATGGGCTTTGATTCATCATTTGAAGTACCATATGGAAATGTTAATCAGATTGACTGTAGAATTGAAAAGTGGAAAAAGACTGAGGTCATCCATTCAAAAGGGCAAATACCATGTTCGATCGCCCTTCTCCAGGGCAATGAACTTGTATCCGTTATAACGTTTTTTGTTAATCTGTAGAGCCATGTCAATTTAGTTCCTCTCTGCCGATGACAATGCCATGCTGATTTAGGGTGAGAAGGCCCTTTGGGAAGGTAGAAAATGGGATAATCGGTCCCTGGGCCCCTGTACCAAACAGAGGCTTCATCACTGCTAGTGTAGGCCGCTGGATACTCTCTCACCGGCTCTCCTCTCTTCTGCTCCATTTCCTGCCTTGTTTTCTTTCCCCCCAGTGATACAGTGAGATGGTGGAACAGAAAATGACAGCTTTTAGCCTCTGCGGACAAGGGATGAGAGGTGAGATGAAACGTGTACCATTAGTTTGGTGGAGAGAAGTGCCAGGACTATCCTCCTTTTTATCCCTTGACATAAGGATCCAGTAAGGCATATTAACAAGCTAAGGAACAAGCTAAAATGTCCTATGGAAAAAAAGTTTCTCAATCAGTGAAGATTCAGCCTTTTGGCAAAAACAATTTGTAGATAAGTGATATCACACAACAAGGCTCGAAGTTGTAGGCTCCTCTTGGTATGCTTGTCAAGACTTTGTGCTAACCTACTTTCCCTCATGGCCAGTGGGGTATGATACCACTGAGGGTACAAGGAATACAAGCATTGGTTGTGACGGGCTATAATGTAGCAGAGTGAGATACAAGCCCCAGACGGTTCTCTTTGACTGAGAGGTCAGGTTGTGATCAGGGAACGACTCATGGAAACCAAGATGCGGCAGGAGAAACCTCAGATGTACTTCTGTCACAAGACAGCATGGAGTCTCACACAGGTGTACAGAGAAAGGGAGCATTAGGTGATCCATGAGGATTAACCCATCCTTCCCTCGGGTGGTTGATGAAGGGAAGAGGGAACAGGACATAACATAGTTGGCATGTCAAATGTTTGGCATAAAAAGACTTTGGAAGCCTGAAGAAGATCAATGAAAACACACCAAGAGCAATACATCTTTATTTTTTGTAGTTTGGTGTCTATCAAACATCCCAGCGTCTTCTGAAATATTTAAAAAAGGGGAAATTACCCAATATTGACCTATGCACGGGTAATTCCGTAGCACACATAATAACAGGCTGGATATTTTTTAAGAACTTACTCATCGTCAAGGATGGAACTGTGTGGGAACAAAAAGACTGACTTAGATAGAGAGGGGGAAACATTGCTTTGTGTTCATTAGTTCATTTTTAAAGGATTACAACTGAACTGTAGGGGAGATTTCTCTACAGTGAAGGCCTTGTAATTTCATCTGGATTTCAAATGAAACTAGACACACTCCTTACACTTTGCAGCAAAATCAATTAACAGCGTCATCTATAATTTAACCATATTGATTTGCAGTAGCAGCTGCACTAATTGGGAAAAGACTCATATTGCATTATGTGTGAAAAGTATCTTTGCCATCACAATCCAATGCAGCAGTCCTTGGAGTGCTTTTATTACATTATGTTGATGTTTATCATGTTTTTAAACACTGTAAATACTGTATATATATACACTAGTATTGTTCTTGTGTAGAATTTGGTGTTCTATTGGTAGTTTCAGCAGTGTAAAAATAACACAATGGGGGACTTGAGTGTGCAATAAATGTATTTGTATAGATTAATATACTATTAGTTTTAATGTATATATCTAAAAATGTGTCTGTTTGATAGGGAATATTTGTTTTTCTCTTTTATAGCAAAGCCTAAGATGTGCTAAGCTACGAAAAGCTTTAAAAGTTTTATAATCTACAAATGCATACGTGATAAGGGTGCTCTGTTTTCTTTCAACGAGCCGTTTCACTACAAACACTTTGATCTCGATCAACCCTGACTGCCGCCATCAAACTCAGGCATTTGTTTTGGTCTCTCTCCCCCCTGATGAGACTCTGAGAATGTTCTTACTAAGATTGCCTCCATTTGAAGAACAAAGATCTCTGATTACATTATGACCCTTACCAAAGGAACAGTATTGTGACTGAGAGATGCTTTTGTTTGTAGAAACTTTAGAGTCCACTTACAATTTGCAACAAAAAGATATGGCTTGAACGGCACATTTATTTGAACCTTTGGTTTTAGTTAACCAGTGTTCATCAGTATGTTTTCCATTTCTTCATCAAATCCTGGCAATATAAAAAATAAAGCTTGCATTTTTGTGTGGCTAACTGAACTCAAATGTCTAGTGGCTAAAAATCATGTAATAGGTTTACACGGTGACCATGAATATTCATCTACATTAATACATTACTCTCTTTCTTTCATATAATCGTGGATTTTGTTGGTTTCAAAATAATTAAGGATTTATCTTCTATTGATTGAAAGTGTATTGATTGCATTTTTTTGTTTCACATTTTGTTATTTTGTAAGATTATATTGTCATATACAATTCTAGAATTCAATTGGGTGAAACAAAAGTATGTACTGTAGACGATCATAACATATGTATTCTGGCTGCATGAAATATAAAGGAATTCAAGGTAGCCCTCCCTCTCGTTCTCCACCTCTTCTGACACCCCTACCCCCACATATCCCTTGCCATATAAGTGGATTTTCGGTGTGCTCCATTTTTGTGAGGATTTGTTATTGGCAGCATTCACAGTCTCAGCAGTTCCAGCCGTGATAGATGGGCCAGGTGGCACACTCGATCCTCTGGGTGCTGAGAGAATTGCTGCTCCATCATTTTTCATGACCTTACATGCTTGATTATGCTACTGCAGGTCCTTCCTTGCCAATGTGTTAACCAAGTGTCTTAATTTGCATGAATGCACTTAATGTTCATATTTCTATTTTTATTTTTTTTACATGCCAGCACATTTACTGTCAACGCTTCTTTGACAGTTGTCAAGGCAATCTCTCTGGCTGAGGGTATTGCCGTGTTAAATAGCTATTTACTTCTTCTTTTTTTTTTATAATTTCTATCATACGTAGGTTTCTTTATGATGTTTGTTGGTTTGGCATTGATTGGGTTTCAAAATCCTCAAGACAGAGAAAGACGTGGATATGAAGGTATTGTTGGAATCTAAAGCTTTGCAGACTTGTATTGCAATAGCTGGCCTTCAAAACCCAGCTCATGGCACAAATAGATCAGATTAACTTCAGAACATACTTCAGAAGTATGCCAATCTATAAACACAGATTTTTGGTTATATAGAGGAATAGCATAAACATTTACGTGAATACCAAGAGATACAGAGGTAAGGATAGCTTTGTTTATTTTAACGCAAGTAAATGTTCTGACATAAATGTAACACAATGTTGTTGCTGCTGTAACAGTACAAACGTTGATTGCTCTTGTGTGCATTTAGTGACAAGTTTCTTGACTGTATAGCAGATAGACTCAGTAAGCAACAGTACAGTATAGTGAAGCACACACAGGCAGACAACCATAGCAAACATATGCCAACTACAAGCAAAATCATCGCCTGTTTTGATGACGCAGGGCTTATGTGCCACAAAGCATTGCTTACATTTGTCAGTCAATTTCAAGGGAGATCCTGCCAGGTGGTAGACAACATCACATGGTGAAAACAAAGATCCAAAGAATCATCAAATGTTAGTTATGTCATTCTCCCATAGCCATAGTGCTTTTTGCAAGATTGTATGCTTTAGCTCCTTCATTACGTAACATCTTTATCAGTCAATTATTAAACAAATTGTTACAGGTGTCAAATTGGAAAATGCTGCATCTGGTCATCATCTTGTTTTTGTTCCCACATTGCCTTACCTACCCTACCGAATGTTCACAGAAAAAGAACAAGTCATTTTGTAGAGTACTATGTTTACCTGAGTAATGATCTGCTTGAGGTGAGTAAAAGAGGATGCCTGGGTGGCAGCATATAATTTATTGGCCATCTGGTACACAACATCACTCAACAAATCAGAAATCTAATAATGTTCATGTTAAATTCCACTTCAGCCTTTATTTATAATTGTCTTCATTGCCACATTTTCTTCAACAGGCAACATAGCACACTGAGAAGCATATTTTGTTTTACTGCTCCACAGCACTGTCACTTACCTATGCTGCCGTTTCCTACAGTACTCAATATATTGCATCTTTTTTTTCTTTTTCGATAAGGTGCTAGAAATTCTATCACAGTAACTTCAACTGGTGTCTTCTTAGGCATTTTTTTGTCTTTTTTTAAGAAAGTATCCAGAACTATTAGCTTAGGATTTTACCAAGTCTGGCAATGCTTGTAAATGAAAAAAGATTGTCGACTTAACAAAGTTATGCTCCTTCATAACGTCATTTACCGATACACCTTTTTAAGTATTTTGTCTTAAATACACAATTCAAATGTAAAACTATTTATTTTACACGTATATTCATTGACAACAGAAATGGTTTGCCAGAAAGTAATTAAACCAAATATTTACTTCAGCATGCTACCGATTAGATGGTTAGATTAGATTGCCACAGGTGTGATTCCGATCTGAGATGTGTGGGATTCTTTAAAAAGTAAAAATAACAGGAGCCTGCAGCAGAGCATTGTAATTCACACAGTTGTAAATCATACTGTTTAGAGTTCCCCTGCTGCTCCCAGGTGTTGCAATGCATGAGGGTAGTTCTTGCAGCCCTTACTTGATTACTTTTTCTGCACTGTGTAGCCCTCTTCTACTGTATAGGACTCTGTATGGTATGGGCTTGAATGAATTGTTTTATGTAGTCTCATATGTTATCATTACATTTGCAGTGTTTTGACAACTGGGCTCTCTCCATGACAACCATTGAGCCACTGATCGATGGGAGTGATGATAATGGATTTTCTGCTAGGATTAATCCTACAAGGCCATCTCTATTTTCTGTCTGTTAATCTGATAGCAATGTGCAATCTCACTTTTGGAACTGTACAAAAGGCCTATCAGATTTTATTTGCCATTCTTTTCAAAATAATGGCTGTTTCCTAAGTCATCGCTTAATACAATAATTCAGGAAAACATTTGGTATCAGAGGGTTCACATCCAGTGACCTTGTGGAACTGCCATCACACTCACCGTGGGTTGTGTGTGTGCATAAAAGCTTGTTCTTTTGTTCATCAAAGTGTATGGTTTTACACACACATGCAAATGTTTCTAAGCCTATTGGGAGCATGTCACCACTTAATCTTAGTGAAAACTAAACGTTTACTTGCCTGCAGCTGGTGCATGATTAGCCCCCTAGCTAAGCTTACATGCATTGGATGTTTCATTTTCCAACTGTCTCAGGCCAAAGTTCAAGTCATTCCCTGTCAAACAGTATCAACCAATGGCAATGACAACCACATACCCAGTGAGAACCCTTGCTTTCCCACCTTTCTACAGTGTTAACCTTCCTTGTGCGGAGCTCATTGCAAACCACTCAAGAATTTAAACTAATTTCAATCCCTCAGGCTAAGATTGGTGTCAAATATTTAGCAACTCCAAAACGACAACAGTTTATGTCAAACAATTTATTTCAGCTACTATCAACAGAATGAAGCTATGTGGGAATAAAGGAACCACTGCCATTAAAAATATATATCTCAAATTATAACAAAGAAGTAGAGCAGAGTTCAGGATCTCAGAGAAACAACATGGTGTTTTGCTCTAAAATGTGTAGTGAATTCTAGTGGAGTTGCTTCCATCTTATAGCTGCTGATGGGACGGAGCTCCTTACCTGCAGGGGGGTGAGTTAGTCATGCGAAGAAGCAGCCATGTACTGCTGCTTAATGAGCCATCATCTCAGGGACAGACTGTAACCTCCAGAGTCACAGCTCCTGACCAGAGGAGATAAAGCTTGAAGATTACAGTGCTGAACTAGTCCTAGCAATACTTTGTATTATGGAACCACCTAATAATGTATCATACATTCATATGTTCTAGTTGGGAAGAGATCATGAAACAATATGACCCAACATTTTTTTTTTATGTTGGTCATATTAGGCATATAAAGGCTGTTGTGTGGTTGTGTTTTTATACTATTGTGGGTGATAGGTCCTTGCGATTCCAAAATTGGCCTGTTCAGGGTCAGTGGAACCTCAATATTGCACGAGAAACAAAAGAAGGGAGCAAAGATCCAACATGGCCTGGTTTGTGTGGCCGCTGTGTCAGGTGACAGAGATAATGGCAGCCACATCCTCTCAGAGGACCATGTCCTGCTGCACTCCTCTCTTATACAGAGATAACAAGGGCTGCTTCTTGAACCTCTCGGCCCCATGAAAGCAATGGGATCTGCTCTGCTGTGGCTTTTGAGACCTGGGAAGCCCCCAACTACACTTATAAAGCCTTGCTTTAGACAGCCGGGTAACATGAGCGATATGGGTCTGTTGGAGAAATGGTGTAGGCTCCATTTAGAGTGTTGAATGACATGTTTCACACTCACATATGGCAAACAATCTTAGCTGACTATACATCAGCATCCTGGAACAACTAGAGATAAAAAGCCCTTTAGACCTTTTAGGAAGGGTTCCAACAAATAATCTTGTGCTTGTTGGTGTTGTTCATTTCCCATTAGGTTCCCTGCCCATCATTCATGGATTATACAGTAGGTAGATGAGCATGTTTATAAATTTGAGAGCCATAATGCAAGAATGCTCACAGGAATCTTAAATGTTTGTGGTTATGTACATATATTTTTTTAATAAAGCAGCTTGACATTTTATTTAAAGAGAATATATTTAATTTTATAAAGTTCATAAAAATTCCAAATATTCAAATCTACCAGAAATTGGCACAAAATCATTGTTTACACTTTAGGCTATGGATAAAACATCTGCCATGTATTCTGCCAAAATTCAAAACAAGACATGTTGGTTTCTGAACTAAATTTATATTGGATGACACATTTTTTACATTGATTGGTAAACAAAAGTTTGGCTACCTTACAAGCATGGAATGCATGCCCACTGGCAATTGAAAAGTTGTTTAGCTACTACAAGGCTGTAAATAAAGTTAGATTATTTAAGAATATAGTATTTATTTTGCTTCAGATGTAGGACTATTTTAATTAGATACATATATAATTAAGCAGAATGTCATTTGTTCATGTATTCGTTTGTTACTTATATGCAAGGTACTAAGGCGATGGGGGGGGGGGGGGCATTTAATGCCTCTAATCTTTGTGATATTTGATAAAAGGCGGATCTTTAATATCTGGCTGCAGTAAAACTTTGTCTAGTCTACTGATAAGAATATGTTTCATTACAGGCTCTTAAGTGTGCTGTTCAGAGGGAGATCTTTAAAGTTCCTATGCAGATTAATGCTAATGCCTCCTGCTTAGAAATTCAGGGATGTGGCAGCAAGCCACAAAATGGGTGATGAATTCATCAAAAAATAAATGAGGCAGAACTTCACACCGGGAGCTTTCAATTACATTCGAAGTATTACGTGTAACTTCAAGATCTGTGTGAGTAGTGCCACAAATATCAATTGTGTTCAAATTTCAATTCGGATCATAAAATTTGATTTCAGTAACCACTTCATGATTTCCTCCTGTTTCTCGGCTTTTAATGCACACAACATAGTGTTATGTATTAGTGCTAAAGGGGAACATTTTAACCTTCAAGTTCATAATCTCATAAACGACATCCTTACTAGGTAAAAAAAACTAAAAACTGTTTTGTCTTAAAAAATATCTGGAAGATAACTTACTGATTTTACACAAATCTCATAGAATTATCTTAATCGTAAGCTTATTGGATATACTGCAGCCATTCCAATCCATGCAGGCTTATGGTGATCCTATTTGTTTGAGGTTTGCATTTTAGCCAGGCAGAGGATTGATTTGAAATCGGCACCCTTATCTGTGCCTGCCATCCAAAGTCAACTGATTAGACGGATATTGTCCCTTTTTTTGTGACAGTGATGACGCATACAGCATTCTGTACTTCTCAGTCAATAGTATAACACTGCATTGTGGACTAGTGGATCAATGGTAAAGTTGATTACATTTTATACACATTTGACTAGTCAATGGCACATACAACTGTCTGGCTAATGGACTAATACAGCCTCCTCTGCCGCCACAGCGATGTGACGAGGAGCAAAATTTGTTGTATAACTTGAAACAACATTTTTCTTAGTGATGAGTTGTTTATAGCAGTCTCCAAACTTTTACTCTTGTACATTTGCTATAGAAATGGTGTATGTGTGTGTGTCTGTGTGTGTGTGTGGGCTCGAGGAGTGAGGGGGGTTTTCTGTAAATGATGCTTCAGCCTAGGTGGAGACTTGGATATTCTGCACTCATCTGCTCCCATGGTGTTGTGTCCCAGCCCACAATAGGCTGAGTAATGAACCTTTTTGCCAGGGCTGACCTGTTTCTTCAGCTTGATACCTGAGTAGCTGTGGGGCTTACACACATCTTTATAGGACACACAAGGAGTTAGAGCATCACCACCTCCCGCCCGTGAGTGGTAGTAAATAAATAAAACCCACCAAGTTAATAGGAGTTTATCAAATCGCACAAACAGCGTGGTCCGCTTGGATCAATATATGGTAGTACTTCATGCAGAGCAGAAGTTAAAATCTTTGCAACAATTTAGAAACACAATGGAAGCTGGTCATACGACTATACACATGAATATACTCACATGTGCAATTCATAGCATTTTCTGAGACTATGTTCTATATAATCTAGCTTGGTAAGTTATGGAATAGGTTGCCTTTTCAGCTGCAAAAAACAAACCATTTATCCATATATTATACTGAAGGTATACTGATATGGTTTTAGTCCCTAAACTACATGATCTTCATCATAACTCATAACTCATATACATATGCTATTTTTGTATTTCTTTGTCTGTACACATCTAAGCATTTACAGGATAAGACTTCAAAACTTTGAGTAAAAGTTAGCAAGGTCTCAGTTAGCAATATGTAATCCTTTTACTAAACGAAAGAGGTTTAGCTGCCAATTCAGATAACCAAAGGAACAGAGCAGTTTTTCAGATTGCAATATTTACCTCAAAATCCACTGTGGTCACTGTGTGAGATTATTAGGAGCTCAAACCTGTCATGTTCTTTGCTTGGCGGCGAGGATTTGGAAATGACTGATCCAACTAGAGAAGACAAATCACTTGGAGATGTGTTAATCTGGTTAATACCGGTCATGACATTTATTCTGTAATGTTCTTCCTTATAATCAGTGTTATGCCTATGGATTGGGACGGAGTGCTGATTATACAGGGACTCTGTGTTCATAGGTATCCCCTCTGAAAATAGGCAATGCCAGTCTGAAGCCTTTGCATTGGACAAGGGGAATATAAATCTGTTTGTTCCTTTTGCACTTTGTATGTAGACATGAACACTTCATAGCTAATTTGGATGACTCAGTTAAGTCAAGTGTTGAAGAACAAAATGTTGGCACCTGAAAAACAGGAATAAAAAATGATTGCAGGGAAAGTGCATTTAATATCTCTGTTTAGTTTTGTAATCAAAGCGGAGGTTTTTTAAATTGTTATTCCCATGATAGATATGTTCTAAATATAGCTTTTTTCATTCATGCGAATGTGATCCTTAAAAAAGTTTTTTTGTGATGTGATTTATTCTGCAACAGATTTGTGCTGGCTTTGGATTTAGTGGCAAAAAACATAACCATTCATTTACGTTTCATACATAAAAAAAGGCTGGCACGTTTTTTCCCACTCTAACGCATATATATATATATATATGTATATGTATATATATGTATATATATTAAAGAATTGTAATTTGGTAATTGAATACCTCGGCCAGCTGCCAAGATATTCCTAAAGATATCCTTTATACAATTTATTTTATTTTCAGGTTGAATAGAATTCAGTCAGAACAACTTATGTTTAAACTGTTTACTACATTGGAAGTTGGCGTCAGAGGTCCACTATTCTGAATGACTTTCTCACCCAAGGTCATGTTCAGTGCTCTGTGAAACCTTAGATAGGGAGCAGATATCTGCAGATTCCCCTGACAGATACTAAACAACAACAGACACACAAGTAGGTGGAAGCTGGGGTGGAGATGGGTGCTTAACAATAAGAGCAGGCTTGGTATAGTATAGTACGTGGTGTGTGAGCTTGGTAATGTTTGTATGGGACCAATGTGATGAGTGACTTGCAGTTTAAATAGACAGTGTTAAACTGTTGAGCACATGGGATTGGCTGGTTGGTGTGACGTAAATAAATGCTGTTGACTGAGTTGCCCACCTGACCTAGCTATGCTGAGGCATTGCCTCATTTGCGCTTAATGGTTTCTTAAAATATGCATTAAGCATTATTAGTGGTATAAATGTTATATCATTTATTCAAACATTGCAATAGATCAGTTTAAATACTCCTTGAAAATATTTCTATACATGTTTTAATATATTTAAATTTGGGATGGATAATTCAAATCAAATAACACTATAATTTATTCAAATATAATGTGTTTGAATTGTTATAATACAATATCCATTATTATTTAGAATGATGTGTAACATATATGTTCTCCTCGGCTGTGCCTATAGATCAAAGTTTAAAAATTTCACAGTGCCTGATTGGTCTCTTAGATAAACTTTCAATCAAATGAACATGCTATGTGGATTACGTCTTTTATCAGTAAGCGGCTTTCAGTATGCTCCAAGGGAGGGAGCAGATAGGAAATGGTCATGTCAATATTCATAATCACCTACCCTTGCTTTTATGGCTTGAGCATTCATTATAGATGCAGTGTGTTTGACGGTAAAAAGTGTGAATATGGCTTTTTCCAAACAAGATGTTTGCCATCAACAACATCTAGAATTCCATGAATATGTGTCACCTATCCTCACTAGAAAAAGGCCTCATGTGCAATAGTTTATATGCAGATTGTTTTTCCTTCAAAATATTTCTGCAAATCATGTCTGAGATTGCAAAACAGCATTGGCTGTTCAGAGTGCGAAAGCACTGCCTGTAGAAGATTCAGCTGGATAGTTTCAATCACAGCAAATAGATGTTCTATGCCAATGCCAAAAAAAGCTGCTTTATAGATTTGGGATCCTGGACAGGATAGCAAACTAAATTCACTGGATATTTCTGACTGCTGGGACATTTCAATCCTATTTTCTACCCATTTCAACAGTAAATGTTGATGATAGTATACCCTTTTGTGAAACATACCTCCATATCCAATCTTAGCCAAATCATTTCAGTAGACATCTTGATTCATCTCAATTGTGCTCAGTTCCACTGTTAAGTTCAGTGAGCTGCCTGGGTTGTTTTCTAAGCCGTCATGTCCCCTTCTATTGGTAATCCTTACTGCGAGAGCGATTACACCTGCAAATGGTGGGATGCAGTGTTGTTGAATTAGTGTCACTACCCATGGAGTAAAGTGTAAAGAATGATGTTTTATCTTTTGTGATCAGGTTTTCAATGTAAAGCAAGTTTATTATCCTTTAGGAATAAAACAAAAACAAAACATTACCATTTTGTAAATATCGAAAAGAACAATTAAACCCAAAACGTTTAATAGTATGTCTAATAATGTAATTAATCCACAAGTGTTCTAAATGTCCACTGATCTAGCCAATCTACCTAAAGAGTGACACTGCTAATGTCATACTAATTCATCTTATTTGGAGGATACTATTTTAAGGCAGTGAGGCTACTAGTAGGTAGACCTTACTCCAAACTAAGAAAGAAAATAAGATGACTACTGGAAGGTGATTAGTTTATGGAATACAATTGCTGTCATCCTCAAACAAGGTCCAATGAAAATAGTAAAAAACAACAACTTGAGATCATTTAAATGACATAACCAAGAAAATTTAAATAAATGAAAAAGCATGCTTCAAATATTTTTTGTCAAAGATAGATATAGTTTTAGTTGATAAGTTAGAACACTTAGATTTCAAGATATGCATATCATTGCAAAAGAAACACTAAACAATATTCCCAAACATGTGTATTGTTGTTCCAAGATCAGAAATCCCAAGTACTATTAAAGATATATTCTAATTGCCCATTCCTTTTCAACCTTTCTTATTTGACTGGTGTCAAAGCAGGAACACTGATAAATGACAGGTGTCTGTCAACTGTTAGTGGTAATGGGGCTCAGAATAGTTGTGTGACACAGCAAGGAAAGGCACCACCTCCTGTCATTTAACCTAATTATTAGGAAAGATCATAGAAAACAACAGCAATAATACAAAACAATTGTTTTTGTCACAAGGATAAATCCTGACAATCTTCTGTATTCAATGCTGATACAAATGTTGTAAGCTTAGAATTCGCCCAGAGAGCTAGGCCAGTAGTGCAGATTCTCTTTTGTCTCCAAGGATCTATCTTAGATGAGACAAAATAACGTATTTCATCCACAAGCATCTTCAAAAGAAAGTGGGTAAAAATATAAACATTCACCAGAGTTCATAATACAATGTTACACAAGCGTCTTTACTTACAAAAAAAAAAACATATTTTTTTCTGTGTGATGGAAGCGATCATTTCATTTTGTCCGTTGGTTCCATTTTAAAGGTCTATTAGATTTTAAAGATATTTCCAACTTTCTGGTTTACCATTTTCACATCTATATTGTATGTAGCTTTGATGAAATCCAAGGTCTCAAACTCATTGATGCAGAATCCACTCTCCAGTTTCCAAACAGATGCATTTATTTCATTTTCAAAAAGGCATTGCTCTAAATGATTCATATTTTACATTTATTCTTGGTATTTTTTATTATTCAACTGGTGAAACGGATGATTTTTCATCATACTTTTACAACATTCTCTCTTTCTGAATATATAGAAACAATTTTAAAACATTGAAATGGACATTAAAGGACTGTAGAGTGTTTTGAGTGGTCTGAAGACGTATATTTCCAGTATACAGATAAGCGCTTAATGGATATTGCAAGTTCACAAAGATGTTCGCCAACAGTCTAAATTTAGTGTTTAAACATCTGTGGATCAAACATGGATTTTGGGTTAACCCTAATCTCACCTAAGACACTACTCTTTTCTTTTGGTTTACAACAATTTTCTTTTATTTCTATTTCATGCTTGCTTACGAAGTATGCTATGTAATCTTTATCTCAAGCTAAAACAAAATGCTACATTAACTATGATATGACTGCATTCGTTGTGCTGTGGTGTCTTTTTGTGCTTATGTTCTTATGTAAATCACATGTATTTGCTGAAGTGAGGATATGGATATTTCTCAAGACACAATTGGATTTCCCAACAAACAGTTTTGTCACTTTGATACCATGGGATTGGAAACCTTAATTTGAGCATTGTTCAGCCAGGCTTGATTAATTATTATGGAAAAAGGTAGCAATAAGGCACAGTCCGGGAACAAGCACAGCTTATTTTTAGACCAGGCAGCTGCCAACAGTCACATTTAACTAAGATTAAGATTCCCAAACTAGGTGTTGTGGTTATGCTTTCCTCTGTCCTCAGAAAAGAAGGAAGCTGTGGCCATGTTAAGAAGGAAGCCATGGCCATGTTTGAAATACATTGAGTAGAGTGTTCCTTTAGAAAAAGAGTTGCATTCAAAATAAATTCATTTGGCCAAATATTGCTATCCTTGGAATCAAGTCGATGTTCTTGAAGGGGTGATGGTTTTGAAAGTGTTCAATTTGAGTTAAGAATAAGCAGGAAAGGAAGGACAGATATGTGTGTGTGTGTGTGTGTGTGTGTGTGTGTGTGTGTGTGTGTGTGTTTGTGTGTGTGTGTGTGTGTTTGTGTGTGTGTTGGCTGTTAGGAGGTGGGCGGTGGAGTGGTGGAAGTAATCCAATACACACCTCTAAAATATTTAATTTGTTGTATTTTAGACTTGCTTTGTTCGAAGTGGACTGGTTACTGCTGTTCTAGTTATACATCCATGATTATTATCAGCATTAGAACCCCATGATTACATGGTTTTCTTCATCCTCATTGATGATTTACGTAATACAAACCCATTGTCTGAGTCACGGATCCTGATGATTAATCCTATCTAGCTCCGTAGGAAGTGGTGATCTAATTATTTGAGAGGGAAACAGTGATGCTAATTAACCTTGCTGGATTTGAAGAAGGTGGGAGCTGCTGTTGTCCTAGCTCGTGAACCAGTGTATCTCAACAATGATTAATTGAACTGGCTTCAGCTTTTTTCAACACACAAGGAAAATAATAACCTTGGGGTTCTTCACTACGACCGAAACTATAAGGATGCATGCAAGGCAAAGCAGTGAGGTGGGGGGTGGAGTGGTGGGTATTGGGTTGTGCGCTGCCCTCCCTATGGGTTCCCTCTACCTTGCAATCACGGGGGTCCTCACAGAAAAGGTCAACCAACGGGTACCACGGGTATTAATTCTTACACAAGGAAAGCATGCCCCAGGACTCCTCTGTTATGTAATTACATGTTTTGTCATTATTCATATCAAGTAACCACATTTTTAAAGGACTCCAACAACCTTTTCAGTAAATACATGCTGAAAGAATGATTCTGAAAGCTTAAGTTTAATTGAAAAATAACTGGAAATGTTGGCTTTGCTGAGTTGTTTACTATAATAGTCTTACATTTTCTTTCAAAATCACACAAATACTTAGAACCCAGACATGGTCTCTTGGCTTATACTGCCTCTTTGAAAACTGGAAAGTCCTTGGAGAGTCCACTAATTTATAACATACAACAAATGCTCTTTAAGTCTTGTTATTTGTCATTTTTACTTTATTTTATCATCTTTTTAAAAGTGTGAAACACTTGAAGGTCAACATGGATACGGTAGCGATACACTGAAAACTGAACTTTGACATCACTTAACAAAACCTTATTTTAAGCATTGGAGTCTCTACTGCACACAAAGTGCCCTTATTTTTTTATTTTGCTATAGATAGCATTCTTAAAAACAACAATATGATATTTAAATGGTCAATTTTATTATGCTCTTGCTCAACAACATTGTAAAATGCATTGCAATTTGAGACCTAGGTGGAGAAAAACACCTGCATTCATAGAAAATAAATATTCTAAAAGGAGCTGATTTTAGTTGACCACCTTCTCAGTCAAAAGGCAGCTGTGGTCTGATACAGAGTCTGTCTCCTCTATGGCTTAATCCCTACAGATTCATTTTCTCCACAAGGTATGACAGCTGGTTGCTTCTGCACCCTCAGGCAAGGTCTCAGTACAAACAACTGTCACTGACCTTTATACTAGTGTGCACAACATTCACTTTAGAAATGAATACATAATGTTTGTTAATATAAATGTTAAAACTGAGATAACTTAGTTTTTTTTCTCTGGGATATCATTGTGATGGATATGTTATCACAGGGCAAATCAGTTATGGATGTACTAAAGGCAAGTTTGGATGGGGTTGGCGGATTCCACTGAGACTTCTATTTGGTGGACAGGTATGTGCATTGACTCATTGAAACATGTATCATACTGTATATGATATATATATATAGACAGACAGACAGACAGATAGATAGATAGATAGATAGATAAATGGGGGTATGGACAGTGTATATATATATTCAATCACTTTGTATTTAATTAATTGATCAAAAGAAAAAAAAATTAAAAGCATTCTTATTTACATTTTTTTTACTTGTTTTGATCAATTAATTTAATACAAAGTGAATAGAAAATCTATATCAAATCAATATTTGGTGTGACCCCCCCTTTGCCTTCAAAACAGCATCCCCTGCCTACAACGTTTGCACAATACTGTATGCATAATATACAAACACATATACTGTGTGTACATATTTTCTTCTTTATCATCATGGTTACCATAAACAGATGTCAGTTACTTTGTGTTGCAATCAGAGGTTGCCCCTAAAAGGCTTTTGACCTTGAATAAGAATTAGGCTTGGGAATCACCTGGCTTAACACTAATCTATAGATAAAAGTGAAGAAGCTCGCCATAGCACAACGGCTGCTTTTTTGAGACGGCAAACCTCTCTAACCTTGGTGCTCAGCAAGAGATTGACCTACATCACCAAAGTCCCAGGATTTGGTTGGTAACATCAGTGACTTGAAGAACTTCAGCAAACATCAAAGACTTGTGACAAACTAAAAACAATGCCAAGAAGAAGTTTGAGAAGAACAGAGGAGTGTTGCAACCAACACTTAGGAATGTACAAGGCATAGTAAACATTTCATGAACAGCAATTGTCTTGCATCCAGTGTGTTGTTACTGTTTGTGGGTTTCTCTCATTACTTCTTTTGCTATATATGTGCATCGTGGTGCAGAATGGGTCTGCCTTAGGGTTACGTTTATGACCCTTATTACGTAAATGGTCAATTGAATATTGCAAAAATAACCACAACACTTGTATGGCCATAAGACCCAGCATCTCCAACCCCCCTAAATCTAAAGACAAATGTGCCATTTTTATCAGGTTTGTTTTCATTAAATTAGTGAAAGGAAAGTAGGGTGTAGGTTGGCTGGCTGGCTCGCTGGCTGGCTGTCTTGCTGGCAGGCAGGCAGGCAGGCAGGCAGGCGGGTGAGCGGGTGGGAAGGTGGGTGGGTAAGTGTAGATAGATGATAAAAAATATGTTTGCAGAAATCCAAGTCAATTTCTAGTGTTTTATAAGCCTATATCTACTTCCATATACTTTCAGAAGACAATTACTGTAAGGTCTGAAATGTTTGCCATGGGACTGTAATGTAATTGGTCCGAGCATAGCATGTTTTCAAAGTCCCAACGGCTTCACACAGTGAAGCATATTTGTAATATCACAATGCCTTTAGGATGGGGGACCAACTTCTTCTGCGGATATGAACCATGTGGCAAAAAAGGAAAAATATCTGCATACAAACTGTCCTGAAGTGAGATGCCATTAATGTGTGTATGGCAAATTGTCATCCCCACCTATGTCTGAGTTGGGTTTGTTGCACCCCCTCTGAAGCTGCCCTCCAGTCATATGCTAAGAACCAGAGTGGCAGTACATCACTCTTTTAATCTCTTTAAACCCAGCGCCAGACAGAGGTTTGAAATGGGTGTTGCCGTTACCAACTTTATCAAGAATGACACCCTCTAGAGCACCCTAATACAGCACAGATGGCATGTCAGGAGATGTCCCTGTTTGTCACCAAAATAGAAGAGTGATGGAGTCTGCCTCCGGAATCTTAACAAAGAAACCCAGGTTTAGAGTTTAATGTATTATGAAATATGGTCACCTGTTTGAAGCTGATAGGTAACTCTAAGTGTGTGTGTCTGTGTGTGTGTGTGTGTGTGTGTGTGTGTGTTAGAAACTGGTACAAAGATGCTAGGAACAGCTTACATTGTATGATCTTAAATTAGGGCAACAATGAGACTGTCAGACACTCTTTGAGATATAACACAAAAATGGACATCATCTGAAATGTTAATGTATATTCAATTGCATACTTCTGAAGAGCTTAACATGCCTTCTGCAATGGTAATCTCCCACGAAAAGGTAACTTTTTTCCTGTTTAATAAAACACCAAGGCTTTTAGACAGTACAACGTAATTAGCTCTCCTTTTGATCTGACTCTGCCAAAATTAAATGTTTTATTAATGCTTACAGCACGCTATTTCACATATTATTGAAGATAAAAGAATAAAACTGTATTCCCTCATTATTCAAAGGGAAGGTTACCCATTTGGGACAGTGTTGCCTTTCATCTTGGAAGGAGCAAAGAAATCTCAGCCACTTTAATAGGCATAGCCCCTGCTTGTTTGTTCAATTCCATTCAGTTATGTTGGTGCTCTTACGTATTTGAAAGGCGAGGCTTCAGGGCTTGTGCCCATTGTAAAATAAACCTCCATTGTTTTCATTATTCTAATAAGTCTCCCTCGAGTATAGATATTACTATTAATGAGAACAAATACCCAGAAGCACAGGTTCTCACTGTCTTTGGCTTGTTGGAACCCAACTTTATGAAGTGAGCAAGATATCATCAATTATCAAAAATTATTATAAATTTTTCGTGGAGGTTCTAATTATCA
>JAVQIZ010035631.1:0-31902 GCA_036023535.2 Galaxias brevipinnis
GGATGATCCTTTTGCAAACGCATTTGATCCTTTGCAGAAGCACCTTTTTTAATAAAATACTTGTATTGAACTTCATTATTTGGTCTCGCCCTGTTTAATATTTAGAATTTCCGTAACAACACACACACACACACACACACACACACACACACTTAGCTCGCAGCATCACTCCTTGTTTGTATATGTGCGTTTCCTGCCCTGAAGTAGACATGTCGAATTCCCTTCAATTTATTCCTCTCTGTCATTCATTGCTGGCATCCCCTGGTCTCTCTTATCAGTGAAAAATGTGTTCTTTTTACCGCGTGATGGATGTTTGTGGGCCAGCCATTACTCCATAGCCTTTGGTAAAGCACAGCCTGGAGTGACTTTCCTGAGCTATGGTTGATGGTCTGTCTTGGCGACGTCCTTGAAGATAAAGTTAACACACTAGGCGAGTTTGCTTTTGCGGCTGTAACTATAAATCTCGTTTATCGCTCCGCGAGCCGAAGAGAAACGAGCGCGGGGCTCTGACCGGGGAGGGGCGGGGAGCCTGGGAGCCTGGGAGCCTGACTTTGTTCCCGCCCCACTTCTCCTGCCTCCACACCGCCCCGAGAATCAAAGTCGCCTAGGCGACAGGTGAATCAATCCACGGGTAGTCGGCTCGGTGGCACACGCCCGTACGTGGCGGACGTGATGAGAAACAGAGAGCGCCGCCGTCGCACGGCGCGAGTTCCCCGCTCCTGCCCGCTTAACGGAAAGGTCAAGCAGGCCCCCGAATCAAATGCATGTCCCTCACGGCGGAACCGCTGGGACTCGTTGGCTTGATCCATCGCCAATTACTGCCGACTTACGATGGGAGGAAGTGTCAATTACATAGGCCTCTCCCTCACTAAAGACTAATAATAGTCCCACTCTCCATCGGCCGCATGGTGGGATCTGGGATGTAGCAAAATAACTCTCCGACGTTAAATATAATTGGTCGTCTGCATCTGAAAGAGACTTAGGGTTTAGCGTTGGTTCAGGTCGTGGCTCCGTAGGTCTGGGCTATAGGTGGGACTCGGGCCGGGGTCTGGCATTCTTTATTAGTTCGTTTTCTGAGTGTCTCTGGCGGCTGTCGAAATCCAATACGGTGACCTTATAGATGCATTGAGGGACACTGGAGATGGATATTGATTGGCAGAACAGTGGCTTATCAGCCCCTCAGCCGGTGGAACCGTACCACTGGGAATGGGACCGGAAAGGCAATTAAAGAAAGGGGGAAATGCTGAAAAAAGAAGGCTGTGCTCAGGAGTGTTCCTGGTTCGCACGGGGGAAGGAGTGCAGGTGACTAAGAGAGCAGACTATCATCAGAAGGATGAACTGAAGAGAAAACCAGAAAGGGACTGCCTTCTTCTCTCCATATAACATGGGAGGAGTTCACCAAGCGACATGAAAACATACGCCATTGTGGTTTTTCTTGTTGTCTTTCTATGTCCCCTTTGTGTTCTGTTCTGTTTTGATTACTCTGTGACTCGCTTTGCCAGCGTCCACGTCTCCCGTCATCAACGGAAGGCCACCCGACATCCTTCCAACCTCTCATCTCCAGCATCTCATCCGGGGTGGAATTCCAATCACGCCGTCGGAGCGTCCTCAAAGAGCACTCATGGAAGGCAAGTCTGCCAGTGGAGTGGAGGTGCGCGAGGCAGACGGGAGAGTGCGTAGCATGGAGGAGGGACCCCTGCGTTCTGCCGATAGGAGGGATGGAAATTAACATCGAGATGAATCCCCTGTCCTCAGGAGAAATGTCTTCCATAGATAGGAAGCAAAGTGAAAAGGGAGACGGAGGAGGGCGGGGCAGAGGGCAGAACGGGAGGCAGACGTGATGTGGGAGGGAGCGGGAGGTGAGACGCAGCGGGGAGATGGAACACGGAGGAGAGGGACGACACCAGCCCACCGGGGGGTCGGGCGGAGGAGGGGTTGGGCCCTGAAAAAACACTTTCCACCGCTTCTCGGCGCAGCGCCCTCAGAGTGATAACCTTATGAATACCCAAAACGAGACAATTTGGCTCAGCGTGGCGGGTGTGGTGTGGTGCGGTGAGAGAGAGAGAAAAAAAACATGGTTTCTGATTTCCCCGTTTCCCAGCCTCCCTCAAATTGAATTGTTACCAGTTACATAAACGGTGGCATAATCACAATACGGAGATTCAGCTCATCTCTTCAGCCTAAACGGCAGAGCATGATCGAGTGGCTGGATGTAAACAAGCGCGACAATCTGTTCACACGTCTAAAAATGAGAGCCAGGGACCAGTGGCGCGCTGGGCTGGGATTTCACATTTGCATACCCAGCTGAACAGCTCCCATCTACTGTTCACTCCTTCATCAGAACGATATATTTGTGTGGCTAATCCTCTGCCAGCAGGCATTATTTTAAATACCTTTTCCATTTGTGATGAATTTAAAGTTATTTTGTGGATCGGGAAGATGCCCACAGCAGATTTGTATGCTGAATAATATATAATAACATGAACAATAATTAACCTTTATTTGTATAGCACTTTGAAAACTAGTTATAAAGTGCTTAACAGCAAACGAGTCGATACATAAATAACATTTGCACTGACAAAAGCACTTTTTAAAATCACTCAAAACAGCAGCAATAAAACAACATATTAAAAATGCTTCATGGAGACCAAATTGGAGCACAATCAACAGTTAAAAGCCTGCTTGTAAAAGTAGGTCTTTGGGAGAGTTGAAAGGTGACTACAGACTTACAACCTTACACATTCAGGCAGACTATTCCAGAGTCTAGGAGCCCGGAGAGCGTAGGGTAAGCCCTATCACCATTCGTTTTTCATCTTGACTTTGGAAGATTTAGTAGAGCTTTCTCAGATCAGATTATGTTATTAGGCATAAAGTGTAATACAGAATATACATTGGGCTAATCCATGCCGAGTTTAGCCAAGTCCTTCATTAAATGTTAAAACTCATTCTACGATCAACAGGAACCCAATGCAACATAACTGTTGTTCTGTGGTCCTGTTTGTTTTTGGTTCTTGTTAAGTGCCTGGCTGTGACATTCTGCACTAGAGGTACTTTTGCCCTCAGATCAGAGTGAAGTGCATTGCAGTGATCTAGTCTGGAACTTCTAAAGGTATGGATCACCTTTTCTAGATCTGCTGTGAACAAAAACTGTCATACTTTTGAGATGCTTCTTTGGTAAGAACAAGACTGGATGGTATTTCTTTTACCTTGCGCTCAATAGTACAATCGAGTTGAAACATTTCAAGCTGTAGATGACAGCCGAAGGTATTTTTATTTTATAAGAGTTTTGTTTTTAGGAGACACACTACAGTGTGGCACACATATTTGTAACCCACACACACATTATCTCACTTCACACACTACCTCACAAGGCACGGAATTAAAACCCATGACATTATTGATCGGGAAATTATCAGAGTGCACAGTCCACATGTCTACACTCGATATGACAACGTTCCTGCCGGCATAGCACAGTGGCACCAGTGATCAATAATCCAATCAGGCGGAGACACTCACCGACGGCCTTCAGCGAGGCGTACTTGTTGAGCTCCTTGCTGGTCTGCTCGTACACCTGGGCCAGCTGGCTGAGGGCCGGGTAGGGGTGCTGCTGCTGGCCCATGGTGGGCACGCCACCTCCCACGTTGTTGTTGATCTGGCCCCCCTCTGTGGAGGAACACCGAGAAAGACAAGTTAGTGGACCCCTCCACTCTAAACCTATAATTTAAAAAAGAGAGTTTGGAATGGGTAGGACACGTCTGTGCGTGACTGCACGGATTGGGCCCCCTCACTTTGATCTCCACACAGGCCTACTTGGTGTTTCTGTACCCCAATCAGGCAAATGGAGATCATTGTAACAGAACTGTTTCAAACACTCCAGCTTCGCTCACAGTCACAAGGCGTCTTTCTAACAAGGAGAAGTGCACAGCACACTCTCCAGAACACGGAGGAACAGACTGGAGACACCACGGAGGACGAGGGCCTTGGAGAGTGCCGCAGATGTTAAGACAGTCTAGCACCAGCAAAGGAATCACACTTAGAAAGGAAACGTAACCCCCCCCCCCCCCCAAAGTCAATTTGATGAGGGAATTCAGTTTGTTCTCTTCGGCGTGGCCCTGCCGCTTTAACTTGAAAGTTAATTGCAAATTCCTGTTTCTGGGGCCAACGGGAGGGTTTCTGTCGTGAAGGCGCTTCTCTTAAAAGCCAGCATAACCACTTGATAATTTGAAAAGCCTGACTCGGGGTAGAAAGTGGAAGGGAAGTTGAGAGAGAGCGAGAGAGAGAGAGAGAGAGAGAGAGAGCGCAAAGAGGACAGGGAGAGGGAGCAATGGAAGAGCACATCGAGGGGAGGGGGCAGCAGGGTTACAGAGGGACAGAGGAGGAGGGAGGTGGTCAGAAAGCAGAGGAAGAAAAAAGACAACGAGAAGGAATGCCACGGAGGAAGAGGGTGAGGAGCAGGGAGCTGGGGTCAGCGCTGTTAAAAGAAAGAGAGGGCATGACGGACAGGCGGAGACACGGACCGACCGAAGAGAAAGACAGAGAAGGGGAGGACTGGGGAGGCTAGAGAGGATCACTGTTGTTGGTGGAAAATCAGCCGCAGCCTTCCAAGTGGCCGGCCTGCTACGTCTGTGCGGTAACAGGCTTAGCATCTCTCCTCCTCCTCTCTCCTCCCGCCCTCCCTCCCTCCACTCTCTTCTCTCTCTCCAGTAGCGGTGGCAATACTCTCCCTCCTCTCTCCTCCGCTCCGCTACAGTTCCTCCCTCTCTCCTTCTCTCGGCAGAGACCTTTTGTAAAGACAGCCGTCGTTACTGGCTCCCGGAGACTCCTGGAGGCAGACAGACGCGAGGGAGAGGAGCGGCGGAGGCGACGATGGCTTGGCCCCGTTTCATCTCGCCGTGTCGGCGGCGGAGAGTGACGATCAAAGACGCGTAACCTACGCTCCGTACCTGTCAGGAACGGCAGCGCGTGTTGTGACTAATTAATCACTTAGCCTTGATGCCAGGTTTGTGACACGCGGGAGACGGGAGACGGAGACGGGAGAGGGAGAGAGGGAGACAGAGAGAGGAGAGGGAAAATATCCACGGATCCCTTCCGATTAGTCATCCCATACCCCTCCATCAACCCGGCCCGCCCGGCTCCCATGCAGTGTCTTAGCATACCAATATTGATGGTGATTGTGATGAATGCAGGGCCAGTCAGGGACAGCTGGGGTGCTCTAAAGTCAGCCAGCGGTCACAGGTCCCCAGACTGCTCCCCTGGGGGACTCTTTGTCTGCAGCCGTGCATATCAACAACATCCTACGCCCCTGGTTCTATAAAGAGGTAATCAAGCAGAGTTATGGATATGATGCCATGGCGTATGTCAATAAATGGAGGAGGGGAAAGGGGGGGGTGGGGGTGGTCCACACCTTGCTCTAGGCCTGGTTTCCATTAAAGAAAGCCTGGGGAATCAACACACACGGTGCCCTCTCAACAAAACACACAGCAGAGGGAGATACATCCTGGTCCCCAGACAGCGCGCCTCTCAATCATTCTTGGGTGATTGACAGCTGGGAGCAGCCTGCCTCTGAAAAAGACCAGTGGACGGAGAAAGGGAGTCCAGGGCTTCTGCAACGCCAGCCAGCAGCCCCCCCGACACACGCTGACACGGCCGCTGTGAGCTTGGCTGGGGGCGTGACTTCCATGGTCATATGTCACGTGAAGCGAGACACGCCGTGCATGTGTGTGTGTGTGTGTGTGTGTGTGTGTGTGTGTTCACCGAGACAGAGGAGCTCTGTGAGGCACGCAGAGAGAGAGGCCTGGCTGGTGCAGTCCTGCGGAGAGAACACAGGGAGCGTGCACAAGCATGTCCTCTGCAAGAAACACGGACACGTGCGCGCGCATGGGAACAGACTGGGGAGACACAGATTTCACCAAATGTAAGTGGGAGTTCTCCATCTCCACGCCTGGCCGGCTTCCATACATATACTGTAGCTTCTGAGGGACTCGACTGTTTGTTTTGTTGGGTGAATAAGCCGCTGACTCATCGAGTCGTCGTCTTCTCTCGCTCCGTGGGGTAGCAACTTCCACCGCTCCCCAGGACATGCCGACAGAGAGCGAGGGAGAGAGAGGGAGGGAGAGAGAGAGGGAGGGAGAGAGAGAGAGAGAGAGAGAGAGAGAGAGAGAGAGAGAAAAAAACGGCCTCTCTGTTCTACCCCGCTGCTCTCGCGCTCCTCCACTTTGTCATGGCAACGGAACAGTGTGCGTTGGATTCGGGCGGCGGCGCACTGCTAGCCCTCTTTGTCCTGTGTGCACCCCACGCCCACATATCAACAGGCTCTGAGCAAGGCTACCGCTACCGCTGCTGCTGCCGCCGCCGCGCGAGTTACGCAATATTCTGCTCTCCCTCCCCGGCCGGAACGGGCGTTGTGTCTCCTCGTTGCCTCGGCCATTATTCAGGGTCAACCGCAGACCAAAGAGCAGCGCTGGCCTTTTCGCCGGGCCGTCAGAGGACGAGACCCGCACCACAGGCTCTGAACACGCGTGCACCGTCCGATGGAGGAGGGGGAGGTGGTGCAGGGGAGGAGCGCACACGGCCCCCCCCTCCCTGCCCCGCCCCTCCCCCCCTCTCTGGAGCTGCCCACGTCTTTCCTGTCTCCATGTGTGTGAGCAGCCCTCAGATATCATCGTGGCCGGCAGGGCCGTCTCTCACCTGTAGCGGAGCGCTAACATCCTAATCTCATCCCGCTGTGTGACCGTGGCCCGGCCCTGAGCTCATTAAGAATTCCACGTCCAGCCAGCACAAGCCTCACCGCCCGGAGCTCCACCCGTCCCGGAGACTGGAATGAAGTCGGCAGGGGAGATGGGGGTGGGAGATGAAGTTCGGGGCTTCACAAATGTGATTGGTGGTAAGGGGGAACCGTTCAGGCAGGGTCCTCGTCTGATTGGTTGACAGGTAGGGTTCAGGCTATACAGGGGTAATTGGTAGATAGGCAGAGAAGACCGGGGTCTAGGAGGACGATGGAGTGGGTCAAAAAGTAAAATGAGAAAAAGTGAAAGAGAGAGAGAGAGAGAGAGAGCAAGAGAATGCTAGTGAGAGAAAGAAAGAGGTGAAGAAAAAGTAAAAGACAAACAGTCAAGAAAAGGTGTCAGCTCTGCGGTTTCGCTCTCTGCAGAGGCTGTCAGCGGTAGGAGGGCTTGGTTTGAAATGTGGGGCCAAAAGGGGCCAGGGATGAAGAGAGCATTTGACACAAACACAGCAGCAGCTGCACCTTTCCAAATCCAGAGGCAGCCGACAAAGAGGACTTCTTATGTTGTTTGTAAGTGTTGCTCGAATGAAACAGGTGCTGCAAATGAGCGATGAGCCGAAATTGTGGGGAACGCGGCGCGTGTGTGAGCAGTTCTTGTTAGAACAATGGCAGCACTAAATCAAAATGGCCGTAAATTGTTTTCTCAGCCTATAAAGCAACTGTGCGCTCCTAAACTAAAGTGTCTGGTCGCCAGCCTTATACACGGGCCTGTTTTCTAAACATTGTTCATCTCATTATCATCGCCATATGTTGCCGTCTCATCTAGGCTCATTAGCGCTATCAGTATGCTCCCGTTTAGGAGAGGCGACTAAGAGCAGACTCAGAGGGGGGGCAGGCGACAGAGAACATTGTTCAACCGAGGTGCTGCAGAGAGAGGGAAAACACACTGACTCACACACACACACACACACACACTAAAAGAACACTCTGAAAGAGAACGCTCACGGGGATTGGTATTTGGCATAAACATACATTGTATGGGGACGTGATAAATGGCTTGTGAAAGTGATGAGAGGTGAGCGGAATGGAGGGAGCGGCGAAGCGTATCTTTTGCTCGGCAGGGCTCCTGCTGGGTATTGTGAGGACCTCACGCATTGATCGACATTGTTCTACGCTCGCCATTCTCTTTGGCACAATGGAACCCTCCCAAACGGCCCCGTCTCCAGAACCGTGTTGTCGGGAGACAAAGAATGCACGACTTCCAGTCTCAAAGGATCTAGCCTAATTAGAAGGAAAGCCAGCCGTCACAAGTATGACACAAGTGGTATATTAATATCGGTGTCAATATCCTTTAGCTCTTCAAGCTGGAATGCGTGCTTAGTTAAGAATGCTAGGCTCTGGGAGCACATTTTACTCTTTATATATCTCTGGTTGCTGATATTAGAGAGTAAAACATTTCTGATATATTGGCCGATATATATTAGAATATATATAGAATATACACATAAACACAACTGTTTTGCAAGGGTCCCTAAAATATAATCAAACATTTGACAATGATAAACAATTGCATAGTTTTAATGTGTGTGTTGCTCGTTTTATTATTTTACGTCTGTTCTGATGTTTTATGCTGATGTTTTCCTCGTGGCCAGGGCTCCATTTTAAAATAGATATCTATCTCTCCTGGTTCAATACATAAAAAAGAAAAAGCGGAGAACGTTTTAACAGATAAATCCCATAAGGCCCATATTGGACGATAAAATCGTCCGACCGATTAAAAAGAATGGTTCACTTTAATCAGCATGTCCTGTTCTAACCTCTCCCTCGATGGGCCCCTCCTCTCAGTGGCCCTGCCTTGCGTTCACTGGGCAGTCGTTGGGTCTAGCTTGACAAGCTCATGAGTCACACAGGAAGACACATAAACAACAGGCCCGGCAAACAATCCTCCATTTGTATTGTTGATGGAGCACCCCTCACCTAAACCAAGGAATGAGGACGCCTAGCTGGCTGGGCGCTGTCGCTTGTCTCAGGGGTTTCTCTCTCAGGCAAACATGTCTGCTTAGCGCCTCGTTGCTTTCCTTTGTCTCAGGTAAAAAAAAAGGGTCAGTTCAACGTACTATTTTGGTCCTCCCTATTTCCCCCCGAGCTCATCCATTTCCTGTGAGCCTCCTTGGAGCATTTTGTTTCCAGGTGTCTTGGATAGGGATGAGAGCGGCGGTGCCTTTCTGCATATAGCCGGTGCTGCCGTCTGCCCCGGGCCCTGCCTGGTGAGTCAGCCCGCCGGGCCGCCTCAGACACAGAGAGACAGGAGGACGGCGGTGATGTGTGGCGCCGTGGGAGTCCTGACAGGGCTGACAGCGCGTCCCCACGCGGCGGCGGCGACGGCTCAGTCAGACACAGGGACCGCCGGTGGGAGAGGACAGGAGGTTCCAGTCACACAAACCCCCGGGCGCACAGTTGTCACCTGCTGGGTTTATGCCACGATGCGACGCGGAGAAGGGAAACGTTGGGGGGAACGGAGTCGTATGGGAGCTAGGAGGGACACGTCCTCTTCCTCCTCCTCCCGTGATCAACTGGATCGCGTCTGGACAGAGGAAGAGCCGAAAACAGATAGATGGCCGCCTGAAACAGGCGCTTTTGGAAAGATGACTTTGCACTGACTCGCATCCGCCAGCCCGCGTTGTTTACCGGGCTGTGGTTGTCTGGGGCCGGTGAGAGGGAGATGGACGTTTAAAGGGCTAATCTGGGCATCCGGGCCCTCAGTGCTAAACCCTGGCAGGTGTAAGTGGAGAGCAGCACTGAGGGGCTTTTCTTGGCCCGGGAAGACAAGACTGAGTGTCTGCCAGGCTGCCTTAGCTCATCTCACTCTCGCCAGACCAGCAGAAGGGGGAGGAAAAGAAGAGAAAGGTAATTATTGCTGAATTCAAGGCAAACCTGGACAAAAACAGCTCCAATGCCTGTGGTGCTCGCAACAGAACAAACTAATCAATCACAGACCGCAATTAAAGTGCTTTTGTTGCGGCGGTAGAGAAATAACGCGCTCCTAGATGTGTTTTAGGACTATTGAGCGGCAAATGAGTCCTTGTTAGTGGGTTTGAAAGTGTTGGCTCTGCCAGTGCAGCAGCTCGATAGATAAGACATTGTCGTCATTTGGAGAGACATCATTTGTTTTTTTCTCCCCGTCTCATAAGTGTAGCTACACGGTGACATTCAGAGTTTTGAGGCGACAACAACCTCCAAACAGGACTTTCGCTCTGCCCGACAGTTCCAGCAACTTCTCTCACCTCCCTGCCGAAAGCCGAGAGAAATCGCAAACCGAATGAGTCAAGAGCACGGCAGAGCAACCCGCATCCGTTCATCCATCTGGCCATTACTTATATAATCTGTCGCTCATCTTCGTCTCCCTTGTTTGGCCACAACCAGTAGTCCCCCTCCTTGGGCTCCTGGTCGCCGGGAGCTTCTTAATGGGTTTGTGTTTTGGTCCATGCTGGCGCCTCTCCAGATCTGTGTGTGTGGCACGAGGTTCTCTCCAGATCAGTCTGTGGTGGGAGGTTTTCTCCAGATCAGTGTGTGGCTCGAGGTTCTCTCCAGATCAGTCTGTGGAGGGAGGTTCTCTCCAGATCAGTCTGTGGTGGGAGGTTCTCTCCAGATCAGTGTGTGGTGGGAGGTTCTTTCCGAGTAAGTCTGGCTCAGCATGGGGCTTCCTGTCAGAGGCAGGCGGCGAGGAAACTGTAATTTACTTCAATTGAACATGATTAAGCCCCGTTTTAGACACGGGGTTGGGCTTTTACGGAGCAGCTACTTTGTAAGAGACACTCCAGCACAGGGACACGCATAGCATATTCTCTCTCTCTCTCTCTCTCTCTCTCTCTCTCTCTCTCTCTCTCTCTCTCTCTCACTGTCTCCACCTTTCTATCTCGGTGACAGGCTGACTCAAAAACTACAATCCTGCACTTTATATTTCCGCTCCACTTGCTTTCCTTTCCTTCTGACCCCTGCTTTAGCGGCTTTGCTCTCTCTAACTTTTGTTTGCGTCGGTCCATTTGTCCCTCTGCTATTCTGTCTCTGCCTCTTGCAGCCATCTGTCTCAAGAAGGTAATGATAGACCACCGAGTGTGTCTGGCGGTGCCTTGAGCCGGCAGGTTTTCTTCCGCCTGCTGCAGAGAGCCTTGCCACAGAGCAGGCGCAGGCCAACACACGTTACTCTCCATCATCTGGTACCTCTACTGGCTTGTAGCGCGCACTCACACACATGCACACGCACACGCACGCACGCACGCACGCACGCACGCACGCACACACACTCACTCACTCACTCTCTCTCTCCATATGATGCCTTTCCTCTGCTATACTCCAGCTCATAAAAGATGCAGGGGGAATATATTTCAGGAGCGCCGAGGGGTCCCATGGGAATGCAGCAGCGAGGAAGGCCCGATTACCTCACAAGTGCCTCGGCGCGTCCCCTCCCCGGCAGGGCCGGACCCCCTCCCGGCACGGAGGCCTCCGCCACGTTCCGTTGTTAGGGAAATGACGGACCACAGCGTTTATCAACAATCGGAGCCCCCGAGAATCCACTCCAGGAAGACGTGATACCCCCCCCCCCCGCCCCCAGCACGGATGAGAGGTGCCAAGAAGAAAGTAGGTTAGGGGAAAGAGAGACTGCTCGCCTTGCTCCATTTCGGTGGGAGGACAACAGGCGCACTCGCACAAAGCTCTGCCTGCATGTATGTGTGTGTTTCAAAACAGGCGCCACCTGCCTGCTTTGCCTGCCTTGCCGGAGGCAGCAGTAGAGGAGCTGGTGTCCGGGGGGACGCACCGCGGGGTGTGCTGCCCCTGTTTGGCCCAGTCTGCCCCAGGCTGTGTCTGGAAAGCCTGGACCTCGGGGCAGAAGCAAAGGATGCTGGCTGACACAGTGGGCTACATGGCCGTGCTGCGAAAACGCCAAAGCTACAGCACGCATTGACCTAAAACGCACATACACACATGTGGGTGCATGCGCGTGCCGAAACTGGTTCGTCACGGGGATCGCCCTTGTTAACACCTGTTGGGTAATTAATGGCCACCGTTCGCCACGCAGGGAGGAAATGATGAGTGGCGGTAAAAAAAGACGAGCTTTTACAAGCACGCCTCCCTCCCCTGCTCATTAGGTGTCATCATCCACCGTACCCTCCACCTGCTGTCGGCCAATCAGCCGGCCGAGACCACGCCACAACAAACAAGCCCTCGCTCCGCCAAAGGACGAGGGGAGGCTGGGCCGCGGCGGCCATGACACCTACGCCTCCTCGTTGCTGTGTCGCCACGTGCGGTAGGTTGGGGCTACCCAAAGGGCCGTTGCCTTGACGAGGGCCCGTACACCAGCAGCAGCAGCAGGGGAAGAGATGGTGGGAGGGCTAACGGCATGTTTACTTTACAGGAAGAGGGCATTCATACCTGTGGTGCGTCACCAAGGACGCACGGTTTCAACAAAGACCATACAAGTTGATAGTCTAGCAACAGCGCCCTGCTACCAATAGAGCATTGTGCAGACTACCGCTTGCCTACTCTGGGCTTTGCTAGCTGTCCTGAAAAAAGAAAGTCACGCCCTTCACAAAGTATTCTGATTGAGATGTGTTGTGCCGTTCTCGGATGGTTCCATTAGTCTAGTCACGGGCTGTGAAAGCAAAAAGATGCATGGCAATTTATTCCAGGTCAAAATGATTGGTTAATGCATAAACGGGATCTATTGAGCGGCGGAGCGGTTTTTCTAAGACACTGATCGGGCAGGATGTATTGTGAGTGAACCTGGTGTGACAATAAACCCAATCAGTCACTGAGCGGAGCACGGTTGTGTGTGTAACGACGGTGGGAGAGATCGTGTGCGTGTGCGTGTCTGCGCATGTGCGCGTCTGAGATGGGCGGAGAGGCAGTGAGGGGCCAGCAGGAAGCCACACCGGTGCTGATTCAAATCAATAGAAACATGGGCTTGGGCTAAGTGTCTGCGGTTGCTGACAGATGAGATTCAATATCCCACTAACACAACCCTGGGCGGCAGAGCGCCGTCGGACAGGAATATACACCTGTTCCAACTCCACAGCAGTCGAATACCAGTGGCGCATAAAGGCTCCCATTCGTGCACGTTCCCATACGCCAACACACGGCGTGCAGGTCCCACGGCAGCGTGGCCTTCTCATTGAGTGGTCCCTCTACAGTGAGAGTCTCCAGGCCAAGAGAGGATCAATGGCGCCTCATAAAGATGGCTTTCCTTTTCCCCCGCGCTCCGGCCACCTGCTCCATCCACACATCGATATGTTTACCCAGGGCTTTCCTGATTGATTCGGCATGCACAGGAAACATCGAACACTCGGGGGGGGGGGCTGGGGGTTGGGGTTGTTGGGTCTCAATGGAAGTCACAGAAGCCGGCGGCACGACAGCGACAGCAGCCATTGTGTGTGGAAGGTGAGCCACATGGGAAACTCTTTGGACTAGCCAGGGAGACGAGGCGACGGGGCTCCCAGGTCAATGCTCTGCCTATGGATTCTCTCTCCTTCTCTGTACAGTTCGCTCCTCACGCAGCTTCTTCTCAGCACTCTTGTTGGTCTCCCTGGAGCTCCTCCACGTCCCTCTTTAAGTTTCTGCCTCCGTCTTTGTCTCTGTGAAGATATTCACTGGGCTGCGTGTCATGTAGAGCCACTCCCCTCCGGGCCCCTCCATAGCAGAGAGGGAGAGATTATTTCAATCCTACCCGTCTTTTATCTCCCACGGTTCCAACCAGCGGACTCTGGAGAGTCTGCACAGACTTCTAGGTATCTCCCACCCCCCACCCCCCCCCAAACTTCTTATCCCCGAAACCCTTCCAGCTTCAGAAACGACTTTCCCATTTCCATGCAGGATCTCTGATAAACCCACATTTCATTGAGGACTTGGAAAACCTACATGATTTTGACTGTGTCGGTGTGTTTGATTTATTGGACGGATGACAAGGCGATGGAATTATTCATCCTAGCATTCTGGGGGTCGTAGAGGAGCAGACGCTGCCATATGCCATTCTGCAATACCTGGGCCTCGAAAGCATATCTGATCCTTCCAATAAGCGAGGCCTGCCGATATTAGAAAACTCATTACGTGTTGTGCATAATCCCAGATGCGGCTCTGTGCTGATTCGTGCGATCTGGCCAGATACTGAAATGGTGCATTAGCATATATGCATGAGACTAAACACAGCGTCCGCTTAAAAAGGCCAGAGCAGCCACCCGCATTTCCATAACGTTTCATCAGGTTCACAAGCAAACTGGTGCAGGGGAAGATTATGTTGTACTGGAATGCTTCTGCACAAATGAACCTGAAATTTAGCCACTGGAAGATAGTTAAGACATTTAATAAAAAAAATTATAATGTATTGGCCTCTCACAAGCCCTCAAAAAACAGGTGTCACACCCAGACCAAAATTGTATAAGTTCAATCGCTGATATCCTGAAACAATGATAGAATTATTTGTTGGTGAATAAGTGCTGTTTGAATCTCAGTATTGTAACAGTGGCCCACAGAATGCTCTAGTCTCCAAAACCATATATATTTCAGTTCTTCAGCAGGTGAACTTGAATAAAGTTGAGACTCCTGCTTGGAATTCTGCGGACAGGTTTGATGTGATATAAAGACGAGGCAAGGGGAAAAGGCCTCTCGGGATGACATGTATTCAATCAGCCAGGTAACCTTGACACCAGCTTTTGATACTCCGCTGCTTCTGTCTGTGGGATTATTTCAGACTCAGCGGGACAGGTGATATGTGTCCGAGATGCCGATGGGCATTCGCGATTCTTGACCTTTTTCCTTCAGGAAAGACCGGGGGGGGCGGAACTCAGCTCATCCATCTTAGAGAGATATCCCTTAACGAAAAGAGGAGCAGGCTCCGAAATACTTTTTCATGGCTCGCTTCACTTTCGTTTGAAAGGAGTCTCCACAAAAGTCCCACCTTAAATCCTGGTGGATATGTGGGGCCTGCACAACACCTCTTTGTTGGTTGCTTTGAAAGCTTGACCGACTTCGATCAAAGCATTTTAAGCTAGAGTCACCACTATGAATACAGTCAGAAAGTTCTGTTTGTCGGTCGATGAAAAACACTTCAGATTTTAGAACGAGTCTCTTTAAAAAACAGGCCCTACTTAAAACCATTTTGTTTTGTGAAAAAAAGGACAAGCAGGGAAAGAGCTCCCCTAGGAAATGAACCGAGATGATAACAGTGGCTTTGGTGCCAGGGGGGGCAGAGAGCACTCAGAAAGCAGAGAGCAACCAGTTCCAGACTGGCGGGTAGCAGCTGACCTGCGTGAGCGCCCAGCATCGTGACGCATTTCTCTCAGCCACATGTCGCCATTGCACAGGCCAGCGCCCAAGAGGGGGGTTGGCCGGCAGGTTGTGTGTGTGTGTATGTGTGTGCTGTCGTGGTTGTGTGTGTGTGTATGTGTGTGCTGGCGTGGTTGTGTGTGTGTGTATGTGTGTGCTGGCGTGGTTGTGTGTGTGTGTATGTGTGTGCTGGCGTGGTTGTGTGTGAGCACACCAACCTGTGAGTGTACGTCTCTGTGTGATGACGCTTGTGCTCGTGTGGGTATTGATGTATATGTAGTTACGTTGACTGTAGATGTGTGTCTCTAATGGTGTGTGTGTGTGTGTGTCTCTACTAGTGTGTGCGCGCGTGTGTGTGTGTGTGTATGTGTGTCTGGGTTGGCCGTGTGGCTGCCCTCCTGGCAGGAGACGAGAGCCGGCCCCGCTCTGGCATTGAGGCAGTGAAGTGGACGGTCTCTCCCCAAAGACCAGGGCCCTTACCGGGGGAGGCAAGGCTGTCACGAATGGGCACATGATGGGGGGTCTCCCTACATGCGACCTAACATGGTTGGCGGCGTCAGCCAAGCAAATCTGGTGCCTGCCCCCGGGGCACAGCCACCCAAGGCCTGTCCTGGGGGAACAAGATGGCATTTCGGTTTGTGTGGGTTTGTGTGTGAGAGAGGGAGAGAGATACAGAAATTGAGGAAGCGAGGCAGAAAAAGAGAGACAGAAAGAGTGAGATAGAGAGGAGAAAGAGAGAGAGAGAGAGACGGTGTGTGCGGTGAGTGTGCAGTGTGTATGGGTGTGCCTTTCGGTGCCTCAGGGGCCGGAGAGCAGACCGTGGCTTAGGCCAAACAGACTGTTCCCTCTCTTGGCCAACCGACTCAGGGTGCAGAGACTCTGTGAGCGTCCAGTGCAGACCGCTACGGTTTCTCTACCACTGACCGGAGAGAAAGTAGGCTCTGACATCCTCTGCAAGGACATCTTCCAGTGTGAACACTCGCCCCATACAGCTCAGAATGGTTGGAGGGCACATTGAGAAATATGCATCGCACTTGTGTGTCAAAAAGTAGATTAGCACGGCATTTATTTTCCATTCCAAACAGTGCTAAAGGGGAACTGCATAACAAAAGCTGCTAAGGATTAGAGAGGATTTCAAACTGTGTAACACAGCCACAGTACATGTTCAGGAGGGTAGATAGTGTGGAAAGGCTTCAACACGGTTTGGCTCACTTCACTGGAGTTTTGACAGACAGCAACAAAAAAAAAGGTAAAAAAAGGGAACATTATCCCTTTGTTAAGTATTAATAGAGGCGTACACCACAACTATCCAGGCTGACAAAAGAGTAATTTGATTGTACCAGTCCTTTCACTGTGAAACATTGACAGAATTGGAATGCTCCATTTTGAAAGGGGGGCATTATTCAAATGTGACACCGACCAGATAAGGAAACTAGCCTCTGCTCATTAATCTGCCGGGCCAAATTACAAATGCTAACAGTAGGGTGGAAATATAAAGCAATGATTCCACCAGTTCCAACAGGTTTCAACTGATGGCCAGATCAGTCACTGCCCCTTATTATTCTGGGCATGTAAGCAAAAGGGCATTGGAAATGGACGGAAACATTGTAACATGAGTTTGATCTAAGAACATGACAGGTAATTCAAATGAATTTAAATATTCATGAGTGCATGCATGCACATGCCAACCGAGTGCACGCACACACACACACACACACAAAATAGGGTTTGTCTAACTCACTTAAGTTACATCCGTACACACCAACACACACACACAGAAAGACTGACATGCACGAACTCTCTCTTTCATTCTCTCTCTCTCTTCCTCTCTCTACCTCGCTCTCTCTCTTTCTGTATAATTACCTGTCAAAAGCGAGATGTGACTTCCTGGCAGTAAATGAACTGATTAATATTCCCTGGGCGGGGGAGCGGAGGGAGGGCACTGATTAGAAGTTACGATATTCACCGTCTTTACGCTCTTCTCTTATTACAACTGCCCTCGCCACAAGATGAGAAATGACACAGTGATACCAAACACCAAGGACAGACAGATAGGGGCTCCCCATTAGACAGATTACGCTCTCCATTCCTCCAGTCTGGGTCAGAGGATTTGAGTCCTTCATACCTGAAGAGGGGGGACACTTGATTTAGTTGTGGAACATTGATGGAATGGCCTGGGGCCCCTCCTACCGGCTGACAGCACAGAGCAGCCCTACATATTATGCCAGGTGTGCCCTTCAATAAAACTATACGATCCCCCCATGTTAAGATCAGATCCTCCCTCCATCGCAGACAATACATTTTCATCTACTGGGCCCGGCGTTCTCTATTCATACGACGGCTTCTGGCGCAGGATGAAGATTTGGATGAGTGAGCTACCTCCACCTCGGGCCAGGCTCAGACTGCTGGAATACGCTGCCACTTCTCTGATAGGTCGTCCAGCAGATCCCAGCCCAAACCGCCTCGCCCCCCGGCCCCTCCAACCGCCTCCGTCTGCACCGGCAGCCCCCGAGGAGGCCTCCCTCTGGGCCTTAACCAGAGCTGACGACTGCAGAGGGTCGATGCTAGCCGTCTGAGAATGCCCACAGCCCTAATAAAATCCAGCTAATAGCTTCCCCAGGCTGGAGGGAGGGCTCTGTGTGAAGGTAATTAGGCTGGAAAGGGGACACGGGAATGGGGCCCGGGAGAAATGAGCAGCTCACCAGCGCCTGTGTGAGCGTGTCTGGGTCTGCCTGTGTAGGAGGACGAGGGCCGAGAGAGGGCAGGGCCGCGAGGGAAGCCCAATGGACACCGACTATTTCTGTCGGCGGTGCATGGAACTTTCCGAGGACAACTCAGCGACAAGGTCAGGACACCAGCGACGCACACGTACTTCTTTTTTTAATGGTCCGTCTGGACAGAAAGATCCCCAGGTACAATTAGGTATGCACGCCAACACATATGCAGATTTCTCTCTCTCTCTTTCTCTCTCTCGGACATACAATTCGGTGCTCTTTCCCCGTTACTCCCTCTCTCTCTCGTTCACAAACACATTATACTCGACCACTTAATTTTCACTGACATTAGCTTACGATGGATGAGGGTTGGGAAGTAGAGAGGGAGCAAAGGTATTTTGTCTTTTGCAGACTGTGACGCATGCTGTGCTAGGGCTGCCTCCCGAGTGACAGTCTTGTCATTCTCTGGCCTTCATATCTCCGGACATATGAGGAGAGATCAGAACTGTATTTATTAGTTTAGAAGAACGTGGATGGCCCCCGTTAATTGACTGTACTACAGCAAATGGGGCAGCTTTTGCCTGAATGGCTAGTTTCCTGCCGTCGTCCATGGGCCAGTTGACCATAGGCCACCTAAAATAAATTGGATAAAAAAAGTAAACAGAATAAGTGAAAAAGCAAATAAGTTGCCAAAAAATAATGAGGCACACCGCTCTCCCGGTAAACCGACTGCCGCGGTTGTTCTTTGAATCATCTCAGGTGAGGGTCTAACTCGCTGCTGTTTCGCAGTGACGACCTGGCAGAATGAATTCCCAAATGGGGCGCAGTCCCACCCACGTTCACTCCATGACAACGGCCAGTGCTAACACAACCCCGGGCTACCTGTCAGTGGGGCTGCCCCTGTGGGGCTGCCCCTGTGGGGCGGCTCGGGAGGTCAAGTGTCTCGCTCAATGGATTTTGAAGCTAAGGGTCTTGCTCCATGACACATTGCCTGGTAAATTGGGTGGAGTGCTTTAAGCCACAGACCTCCCATTCTCTAGCATGCGTCTCTGTTCACCCACCCTTCCCTCAATCTTTTCTCCAGTCAGGGCTCCACAGCATTGGGAAACAGCTCAAAGCACGAGACTACACAAAGAGCACAAAAGAGGTATGCATTTTGTATGTAAAGGTATGTATTTTGTATGTAAAGGTGTATATTTTGTATGTAAAGTTATGTATTTTGTATGTAACGGTATATATTTTGTATGTAAAGGTATGTATTTTGTAAGTAAAGGTATATATTTTCTATCCAAACGTGTAATAAAACGTACAATATTGCAAAAGTGTTCATGAAAAGAACATATATATTATACATATATATATATATCTTTATATATATATAGGCTTTCACATAAAAAGGTTGGGAAACACACCGGTGATTGATTGGCAGTTGGCTACATTCAGAATGGACAAGTGTATGGATGACTTTAAACCGTCTAGGATTGATTGCCCTTCAGACATGCCAAACAAGTTCATGTTAATCTGTAACCCAGGGGCCTTACTGTTGACACTGTTCTGACCCTTTTTTTGTCTTTCTTTTTATGCAGCGACATTTCTCTTTCCCTCTCTCTCTCTTTCTGTATCCCTCCCTCTTTCTCGCTCCCTTTTTTTCTCACACTCTCCCTCCTCTTTATGTCTGCCTCTTTCATTGTGTCTGAGCCATCCCCACTCTCCACTCGGGGTCTGTGGGATTCCTTTACAGTCTTTACAATTCAACCTTGCTCTTTTTGTAGATGCCATGAAAGTATTGGCGTCTTCGAGGCTTGCTATGTCAGGGCAGCCTAAGCACTTCATTCATAATGCAGTGGAGAACGGCAGTGGACCCTTTTCAGAACTTGGATGGTATGAAAAGTATTTATATTTTTCATATTTCTCTACTAAGCATCGAATTGATTCCACACAATATGCTGCCAGGCAGTGTGTCTGCTGCATAGCATCCAGCAGGCCATTCCAATAAACAGACGCTGAGGTTGCAGAGCAGAGGATCTCAGTTTCAGCTCTCTTTTTTAATGCTTGTTTTCACAACGGTGCCCCTGGGCAGATGTTTCCTCCTGGGGAGCAGAGCTCCGCCATATAAACTGTAATCAATGATTACGTGGCAGACACCAATTATTCACAGGCGAGGAGCCACGGTCGAGTGGCGCGAGGATTCGGCTCCGAATCCAGGAGCGGATGAGGTCCCGTGGATGGTGCCAATAATGGAGCAATCTGGCCATAAGCTATAATCAATGTGTGGTATGCCCTAAAATTAGACGGTCCCGATGGCCACATACATTATAATTACCTGGAAGTGGTGGACCATGTCTCCGTTTCCACAGGCAGCATCACGTTCAAACCGTCTCCTTCCTCCTCCCCTGCTCTCCTATGCATTTTTCTAGCTCTTTAATGCCAATCTATCATTCATTTCTTTACTCTGGATTAACATAATATATTCCGCTTACGTGATTTGTATGCCCCCCTCTCCCATCCTCTCGTACCTCCTCATCTCTCTCTCTCTCTGTCTGATAAATGATCTCCATGGCTAGTGGAGGGACCTGTTAACCAATAAGAGGGTTCTCAGGGGGGATCCCGCCCGATCGCCGAGGTTAATAACATTCCACATGATTAACCAGCGGCCCAGGGATTAGAGGGTTCAGGGAGCAGGCTCCGTGTAACTGATAATCACAGCTTTCCCGGTCCAGCCCTCCCAGGTGATGGCTATCTGTTCCCTTCTAACCTGTTCAGCAGGAAGAGGTAAAAGCACACGGAGCTCCACCGGGGTTATATCCAGAGGAATATTTCCTCGCATGGATTTTTGGGTGAGTTCCGAAACAGAACATGCTTTTCTGACCCACCCAGAGCCACTGTGTAGCTGTCATCTGGGTCAACAAAGGAGGCGCAGTTATTCTCTAGCCGCTCGTTCAAGCTCATTGTTAAATACACCACAAACCACGGAGGGACTGAAGAAACTAAGGGTACGATGCTTCAAAAGGAGCTGGGCTTGATAGTAGCAGGAGAAATGGAAGGACACACTCATCTGAAAATCAGCTATACTTTCAGTACGTCTAGCAAAAAATGTGCTTTTTAAATTAAGACACTGTTTGCTTGGTGTTAACAGCTTCCATTTTGGGAGCATGAACACAAAAAACGCTCGAACAGTGAGGTGATGTAATCTCTGCGGATTCTGAGCACAACTGTGAAATTAAATGGTCCAGATTAAGCCTCCTGTGTGTGTGTGTGTGTGTGTGTGTATCAAGTTGTTAGATCTTCTGTGTTAAAACAAAAAGCCTACAGAACTGTGGTAGCAGCCCACGGGCCTCAACAGAAATACAAGGCATGCAGGCTCTGTTGTTCTCCCACTATCCCCTCTCTACACATCTTGAGTCATGTGGGCATGGACAGAAATAAAACAGTGAAGAACCACTGGATTTGGAAATCTCACCAAAAGCGCGAGGGAGATTCTTTGCTTTGACATTATGTAATAGCCGAGTACGTTCCTAAAATAGGATTTTCTGTTTATACCATTCAAAGCTAATATGAAAACCCGATGGACACGTGAATCAATAGTCCTCACTCTCATGTCTCTACAGAGAAAAAAACCTCTTGGTTTTATACTAAGCCTTCATGTACCTACATAATATTTGTGTTGCTTTAAGGGGATGACTCACTACAACAATGTTAATTTCTAGACTGCTATATACGGATTGAACAGAATATAAAATGTGTGCTTTTTTGTGTGCATAAGCCGCCTCATTGGCTCCCGGTTATTTACAATTCACAACAACCAATAAGAGCTGCTCCAGAACAACTCACGAAGGTTTTTGGCCTTTGCATCATAGTGTTGTGCGTGCATCCCAAGGGCTTCCTCACCCTGAAACTGCTCACCTGGACACCCGCCCTGGAGCACACTGGCCACGGCCCTGAGAAAGAGGGGAGACAATGTTGATGATTATGCAGTAGCTCACGACCATCAGAGGAAAACAAAACACAAAAAGTCCTGTAGGAATTGAGTGTATCTGGCCTAATTTGATTATTCAAATGAGAACCGCTACACACCATACGATTTTAATCTGATGCAACCAACATTTTATAGTGAAAACACCCAGAATCTGCATATGCATGGGTCTGGATAATTAATTTAACTATGGTTATTTGTTTCTATGGGCCCTACATCAATGGACAACACCACAATCATTAAAAAGATAACTAAATCAAGACCACAACATAATAGGGAAAATAAATCAAAAAATATTATCTGAACACATATATATATCCCCAAGACGAATAAGAAAAAGTAAACTAGGTTTAGGGTATTGGACCCAATAATCTATTAGAATAGATGTTAAGCATGTTTTGGTTTTGATAATGAAGGTATGGAGTTTGTTTTAGAACATCTGAAGTACTTAATTTGATAAGATCATGCAAAAATGCAGACAAGGTATCGTTTGTGCATGTGCGCACGCAGCACCTCGCTGTAAATAGGCAAGCTTAGCGAGTAAACAAGCCCGTGAGCTGTGAGACCTCGAAGAGACAGACTAAGGGGGACAGACAGGCAGATACTAACCTGGACATGTTTTCTCTTTGGGGCCGATGCGCCTTTTCAAGCCCCAGCTTGGTAAAGATCCCCACAAGAGCCATGATTGCCACAACTCCACAGATGATGTAAACAATTAAGTTAGTTTTATCTTTGGTTGGATCATGCCGGGGGTTATTCTTGGAAGGGCTTTGCCCAGGCGTCATCCAAACCGGCGTGTCATAGTTTTTACATGTACTCTGATCCAACCGCATAGTTTTGGAAGAGCAGCAGAAGCGGAAGCCACAGGTGCCGCAGCAGTACAGATACTCGCCAGTTTTGCACACAAACGGCTGGTCCCACTGACCCATAACGTCGTAGTAGCCCCGACATTTGTCCTCAGTGTGAGGGGTCGCAACAGACACACTCTCCTCTCTGGAACCGTTAGAGGTCGCAATCATAATGAATCCGCCGAGTTGTCCAGGTTCGCCAGGTTCTCCATCTGCCTTGCATACGAGAGCCATAAGTTTGACCAACAAGTAGCCAAGGAGAAAGTATTTCCCTCTCATTATGATTTTCTCCGTTGTTAATATCATTTGAAAACCTAAACACACTTGGTAAGCACAAATGCAAGGTCTTGCTATTACGAAAAGTCTAGAAATATACATCCAAAAGGCAACGCAACCCCATCCGTTGTGGTGGGCATCTTCACCATGTCCTCATCCAAATACGCATAGAACAAACATACGTTTTCTTCTTCCCATGTAACCCGTTTAATTGGTCTAAAAGAATCAGACACTCTCTTAGTTGAGACCATAGGTCGTTGCAAAAAGTATTTTCCGATCTAAAATCATAGACGACATCAAAAGTAACCCGCTTGTCTTCTTAGATCCGACGGCGCGCTCTTACGCACGAGAGTAGGCAGGGAGATAACTTAACTGCGCCAACGATGTGAGCGCGAATGAGCGAATAAGAGAACCGATGGTGGGTGAGCTTGGTGCGCAAAGGGAGAGGTGGAAATGCGAGGAGAGGGAGGGAATAAGGGAGTGGAGTGCAAAGAAAGAGGAAGGGAGATGTGTTGTAAAATCATATGAGAGCTCAAAACACATAGTAGGCCTGGATATTTTTCAGGGCTGTCGAGGAAAAATCTGACATATTTTGCGCCGAGCACATGGCTAAATTCTTCTTTGAACATTACTGCGATTGTAGTTTAGGATGAAAAGCACCAACATAACGCAACTTCTAAACTAAGACCAGTGACAGATAAAAATATCTTGTAGGCCTAGCCTACATGTGGGTCTGCCCAAAAGATAATGGTATGGGTCAGGGAAATAAATCACTAATATAACAATGAATATCCACTTTTAATAATCATCATAATAACTATGTGTGAATAACATAAATTAAATTAACATCAATAACTCACAAAATATTTCAGTTTCTGTTCAAGGGCTAGGCTAAATATTAGACAAACACAGTGAAGAGAAATATAGCTTTGTCTTCCAAAAGCAGAGCGTGCCATGCTAATGATGCATTAGAGGGCCAAAACCACATTTTGTAACCGTAGGCGAAAATACATTATCAGAACCAGGCAGGCCTGTAGTACTAGGTTTACACATTTCTTACTAAGAATGCAAATACAGAATTAAAACAAAAGTAATCACATAAAAATTGTTTTAACGGTAGGCCTAGATGTAAAACGTATTCAGTTTGGTGTACTGAAATTACTGTATCTGCAGGTGTAGGCAATTTAGCTACCCTACTATTATTAATACTAATATTACTACTACTTTACTACTATATTATGACTAATACTACCACAATCCATGATTATAATAATAATGATGATTTGATTAGCTTTGCGTGATCATAACTGTGCTCTTTTTTTGAATAATTTGCAAAGAAAAAAAGTGTGCAGATTGCGCTTATCCAGCTGGTAGCCACACGGTGTAGCCAATGTGTGAGAAAAAGTTAAATACGCGAAGGTAAAGCAGTCAATTATCGAAACAAAGATCGAGGCAACTCGAAAGTGCATAAAGGTTCACAAACTGCAAAATAAACCTGGAGACATCTGTTTTCGAAAACAAACTCTAACACCCTTGCTGTAGAATCAGTAAACTTTTTGGAAGTAAAGCGGGGCCATGGTTGACAGTGTGAACGAGGACATCTTTCTTAGGGCAAATCATCGGACCTTCTACGGTTTAACCGAAGGTAAAGTTAGCAAACGTTAGCTTGTATGACTGTACTGGTAAACTATGAATATAGTTTACTTTGTTGTGTTATATTGCACCCAAACCATAAATTGCATAGTGACGTTAGCTTGAAGGGGAGCGCAATCAATGACGTACACCCGTGAATAGGGGTTAGGCGAGCTAGCAGTAGCGGTGCTAACAACTAGTCTAGACAGTGTAGTTAAGCGTTAACTGTAATTACAGTGCCTAGCTCCACGTCGAAAGGGTTGACAAATGGCCAGTAAACAGCAAATGAGCTTGTGCCAATAAAACAGTGGCTTGTATTTATCGATACCTTCAACTATTTAGGGTTACCGTTGGCACTCGTGTGCCATGCTGCTTTCAATGTTTAGCTGTCTAGGACTTGAACATGTGATAGACCAGATTCATTCCCTTCCCCTCTCACGCGCTTTTCTCTTGTTTGATTTAGCGCGTACCTGTGTGCATTACGCCCCCCTCTCTACATTTGCACACCTTGGTGTTATAAATTAGCAGTAGGCCTACCGCCGGGATGAAACACCAATCGCCGGCGGTCTGTCTCAAAGTTTTACCACAATACAGATTTTATAACAGGCTAGGTTTTCATAAAAAGATTACGTGCACGTAACTGTTGTGATTGACCCCATGCAGAGTTAGTCTGGATCTAGGATTTATTGCAAAGACAAAATATGTAATTGGTGTAGAGATATTCATTTAGGCTAAGAAGAGATGACTGAGACATAGCCTTAGTTGAATTGGCCTTCAGACAATAAATAATGTGATTTCAAGTGTTGAATTTTGAGTAGAAAAGCCTGGTGACAATTTAAATGTATTGTATATTTATAGTGTTATTCCTAGCAGATGCAAGGGAAACTTTTTAGGCCACATTGTTATTGGCACAACCAAAGGGTTTCTAGATGAACCTGTTCTTTGCACTGTGCTCCATGTTATAGCTTAATGGCATTATGATCAGTACATTCACCAGCATAATTCTTGTGTGTGTGTGTGTCCCATCCCTCTGCTTCATGCATAGTACTCCAGCTCTACACATCTTTCTAAGTGAGAAATTCACAGAGTTCAGTATTTCATTATTTGATGTGAAAACATGCCCCCTGTGCTTTCATCTTGAATTATGATTAATGTTGTTTGAACGCGCCATATGCCACCTGAGAAATCTCTGCGATTTGTGTTTGAAGCTGTGCTCACTCAGCGCAGCCGCACAAAGCTGCCTGCTCTTATCTCCTGTCATGGGAGCTTTGGCTGCTTCTCTTCAATTCATCGTTTTTCAAAAGTTTCCCAGAAACGAGCTCACACATTCGACTCTAGGGACAAACTGCACTGTAAAGTTTGTTTAGTGTTAACAATAGGCCTAAAGCGAGTAGGAGAGAAAGAGAATCTCAAGTATTTGCATGAAAGCTTTACAAATCGTGTGTCTTGTAAGAGTCCCTTAAAGTTTGCTGAAGAGTTTGTTTTTCAGGGGGGGACCAGACTTTTGTGCTTGGGAAGCTTAGTCAAAAATGTGTGATTTGCATGACTAAAACTGACAAATGTTGTTGAAATATTCTACACACTAAAAACGACTGGGTTAAATATACCCCAAGATTATTTGTCAACTAAGTTTTAGACCAACACAGCATTACATTTTTAAAAGGTTGAATTACATTTAACATAGTTCAATGTTACAGCAACACAGTGCTTTAGATCTTTTCCAAGGCATCCTCAGAAAGAGGTAGGCCTATGTGTTGTAAATTTGTGTAATTTAGGCCACTTAAATAACATTTAATCCCTGCTGTTGTAGTAGGCTAATATTCATGTCTGATTGTACTGACCAAGCATTTGATATCAGCAGTTGCTAATTTTATGTTGTACATCACAGCAAATTTGTCCATTTATCAAAGATTTAAACTTCACTGTTTACTGCTTACCTGTGACGGGGCTTACAGTATATAACCTTTCCAGGAGTCCCAGTGTGCTCAGATCTAATCCTGAAATGTCTTTAATCAAAACAAATCTTGCATGAAAAAATGTAAAAGCATTAAAGTATTCACATTATTTCCATGTTTACACTTTATTGACACTTAAAAATAACACTGAGAGCAAGATTGGTGGGTAATATGCAAATTAACCCTGCTAATGAAAAACCTAGCTCAATTCGATCTGAACTAATCAAGCGGTTAGGTCAAGTGCCCAGCTCAAAGTTTTGCACTGTGAGTCACGCAAGTGTAAGATGAATTGATGTTAACTGTAGGGGATAATTATCCCTTGATAACGAGTATACAAAAAGCAGCGTTGAGCCATTACTAGCAGTGGGATTCTCTTGATCTACTTCTGTGCTGCGGTTTCTCTGGAGGACAGAACAGAATTACCATAAACTCATTTAGGATGGAGATGCATGGAGAGCATGTTAAACATGGAAGATGCAGATGAGCAAGGAATTCCTGCTGTGTTGTGATTTAGGGACGTGTGTTGCAAGCCATGTGTGTGTTGGCAGTTGCGGGGCACAGTCGTTTTTGTGCACAGAAACAACACAGCGGTGACATCGCTTTGCAACTTTAGGAACCTCCAGAAACAACTTGAGCGTAGGAGAAAGTTGGGCTTTATGCCTTGCTTTTAACACACAGCAAGAGAACCTGCAGTCTACAGGAGAATGTTTTGAGTTTCGTTTGTCCATTGGAAGACGAGGGCTGTTTCACCTTACTCACATTACCACCCTGTCTCTCTTTCATAAAGCTATGTTCAACTGGGTGCTTGCATAATGTACAAACAAACTTTTGTCTTTCTTGAGTCTCCTGTGATATAAAACCCTTTGCCATTTATGCTCCAAAGTCTATCCAGCTGTTAATTATTTAGCCTGCCTTGTTGACTAGGAGGCCGCTCGGCTATAAACACGATTATTACCTCTCTAAGCTGCTATACTTTTGATGCCCTGGAAAAGTATTAGTGTGGAGAGAGAGACGCTGGAACATAATGTCCCATGTTAAAGTATCGTCACTTGGAGAAAGACTTTAAGAACGAAGACAATTATCTCCAAAATACCTTTATTTACCAGGACTGAAGCTGAACGTACGTTTATATATTTTTTAACACCCTACCCACAAAATATTTGGGAATAGTTGCCATCTTTGTGTTGCCACATTGCACATCATACTTCTGCAGTCTTCCTGTAATACAGAAAATCTTTGAGTCTTATTAACTGTTTGTTAACCGGAGCACAACTGATTCAATACAAGGGCGTCGGATTAAAATCTATCGTTTTTTTGATCAAACTATAGTTTTTGCTCTAGAAAGAGGAACTCCCTATACCTTAGCATCCTTCTCCTTTGTTCTCTCCTCTCCTGTCCAGATGACCAGAGGGAGTGGAAGGGCCCGTTCTGCTTCATCCAGGCTGCCGACCCCCAGCTGGGCCTAATGAAGGCCTGGAGGGAGGGGGACTGCGACGGAGGGGGGGACGAGTGGACCGAGGAGGTGCAGCTCACAGAGCAGGCTGTGGAGGCCGTCAACCAGCTCAGCCCCAGGCCCAGGTTCATGGTGCTGTGCGGAGACCTGGTTCACGCCATGCCAGGTAAGACTGCCGAACAGCGGGCTTACGGAAAACACTCCAGACAGGCTGGCTCTCACAGCGTACACTCGACCCCGTACGCTATTCATAACCACAAATACCGTGCTCTCAGTGGCATTCTTTCAAGGAAACATTGGGGGAAGTGAGGCGGCATGACACAAGAAGGCCTGCACACGCAGTGAAACAGATCGATCCACAGGTTCAGTAGTTGTGTCAGTTACAGGTCAATAACCATGGCTAAGTTCAGCACAGGATCTCTTTATAAATGGACGATAGGCAAGCCAACACGGTGCTGATTGAAACACTAGTTAAGCCAAATGAGAGTGAAGGGAGGGCGATCTTGTTGTTGCACTACATTACAGTCCTTTAGCAGACGCTTTTATCCAAAGCGACTTAAAAATTGTGCGGCCATTCTACTTATACCTTACTGTATGTTGCAGCACATAACGTCCCACACTCCGTTCCTGTGTCCGGCCTTTGGGACGCACCAAGACGTGTCCGTCCGAGACGTGTCGGCGAGAACGCTTGCCAAAGCCGCTGTTTGATATTCCTTCATCTTTAAAGGGAATCAAATATAGCTGCAGTATAATAATGAATGTATTCCGTTCCCTCTGAGATTGTTTCTAGTTCAATTTAATGATGCCCTCTTGAGAGGAGAACTGGCTTCCAGTTTGGGTTATGCTTGAGAATGTTCTTGATGAAGGTAGAGACAGATATCGGGATTTTCCCTGCTGCCTGCCTGTTTTTTTTTAAACAACCTTGGGTCTTGTTCTAGGAAGAAGAAGTAACCTGCCCTTGATTGGTACTCACACAGAGGAGATGTTGAATTAAAGGATGTTTTGGATCCATTCAAGTTGTCTCCTCATAAGGTTTTCGGGTGTAGTAGGATCCCTGAAAAGACCTAAATTTAAGCTTTTTTTTCTAAATAGTTCCAACAAAAGCCAAGACATAAAAGCCTATATTTTTCCTCATTGAAATCAACAAAAATATTGCCTCGCTCCCTAGTGTGTAATCAGCTGTTTTGAAACCCGAAAGTATCATGAAACCATTAGTATCAAACGCATACGGCTGTTGAAGGTAATTAAATGAGTGGCCTTGGCGTTGGAGTGGCGTCCAGCTGTTTCATTTGATAACCGGGCAAGAGGATCACCAGGCAAGACCCACTGCCGCGATAATATTGTTAAGGGCCGAAAGCAGCTAACCAACGCACACTACGTTTGCATGACAATGAGGACGGCAGGCTCAGCGTGTCTCGCTCAAGGGGTGGGCATGGAGACAGAAATCAGCAGGCAGGCTTCAGACCCTGCAGTCCTTTGTTTTTGTTTTCTGGCCTTATGGAATGGTTTGAAATAGATGTGACAACCTATACTTTGAAACATAAGACGAAATAAATTTATTTGTGAGTGTCCAGAAGCTAAAATGTTACAAAATGTATGAAAGTAAGCACATTAGAAGTCCTAAAAATGACCCTGGAAAGCACCTGAACGCATTGATCTACTTATTTTTCAGCACTTCAAAACGTTTCACTCAGAATTCACAGGCCAGCCTCCTTCTATATCCCTCGTGGCATTTGTTCCTCAGCAATCCCCGACCACTTTACCCTCCGTTACAACCGTAAAGTACTCCCTTCCAGCTGTATCCTTCGAGTGCCACCCATCTAGGCCCTAAGCGAGCACTCTCATCTTCCCTATGACTGAACAGTTTAAGCCAGGCACGGTTTCTCCAACCACCACCCCCTTCCTTTCCATCCTCCCGATCTGGAGCATTTATAGGTCACAGCCAGATCCCTTTTAAACGCAGCATTGCATGGCAGATAGCCCAACGGAGAGGCTTAACAGGGAGGTTCCGGGACCATTCAGACGGCCCTCCGTCAGTCCTCGTTACTGTCAAGCCCAGCCCAGGCAGGTTGTGTGTGCCAGCCGCATTACACGCCACGTCCGTCACACGCTCACTGGCTCGGCCGGCGCCTTTTTTCTAGGCCGAGAAGGGAGTGAGGTGCTATCAGCTTCTCAGCTGACGTTTTCCTCTTTTTTTTGCCTTAAACTGTTTATTTACAAAAGGTAATAAATGTGTGGCGGCCGGGGGAAGTTGGCTGTCAGCTGGCATTGTCAACATCGCTGCCTGGCGGGGACAGGAAATTGGCCACTTTCGTAACGGTCTTTACCCCTCTCTCTCTTTCCCTTTTTCCCTAAGTGAGGTCTTACTTGGTCTCCCCCCCCCACCCCTCCTGTTGCTGTTCTCCATCGTAAACATTTGTGGTTTTGCACCTTATTTTGACAACCTCCTATTGAATGCTTGACATCATATGAAAACACACTTTCTTGACACAGTGTGAAAACATGCCCTTTCTTTGTGCCCAAAAGAATTATATGAAAATAGAGTCTAACAGTTTTTGGCTTGAGCAGAGGCAATAAAGATAATACAACGTACTCCAATAGGCACATTGGGTCATTGACTAGAGGCTCAAAATGACATTACAGTATTTCCCCCCCTCGGAACTCCATATGAGGTGAATAAAGCTGACACTTTTGTCCTGTAAATACCATCAGAGGATCGATAGGACGTGGAGGGGCCCTGAAGGCTCCACAGCTAAGGGTCTGATCAGGCGAAGGCATTCATTAACCTCCCGTTGCGGTGTACCACAAGGAAACACGCTGGGCCCTCTCTGGCTCGCAATCCTCCATTGAAATCCACAGGTAGCTCAACCTTAACGAATGCCCATCAGAGGGAGGGGATGTCTACAATCCAGGCCGGTTATTGATGGATCGCCATGGGTCCGCCATCCCGCCCATGGGTTCCTCAGAATAGATGCCCCCGGAGAGACTTTGTCGTCTCAAGGACGTCCCTTCTTTGCACTCTCTCTTTCCCGCGCCGAGCAGAGCGAAACGTGTGGAGAGAGGGAGAGGAGAAGGGAGAGAGCGGGATGATTAGATTAGAGAAACACACTCTCCTAATGAGCACTACAAAGGATTCCAGGGATGTCTTGAGGGAGACTTGGGTTGGGGGACGTTATGTTCGTCAGAGTGGAATTGTGTGTGTGTGTGTGTGTGTGTGTGTGTGTGTGTGCATGTGTAAGTGAAGAGGGGGTAGGTGAGAAGGAGGTTATCCTCTGACTCCCTGTCCCCCTTCCATAGCTGTGGAAGCCCCTTAATTGCAGATGAAGGCAGATAAAGTGTGGCTCTCTGTGGGATTGCGAAGCAGCGGCGCAGAGCAAAGGAGCTGGAGTTCGGGGGCGAGATGGATAGAGGGAATCTGTTTCCCAGGGAATGGAGCAATAGCGTAATGGGTTGGTGTACAGTGTGTGTGTGTGTGTGTGTGTGTTTAGCTGATGAGGACCTCCAATGGGGAGGGTATCTAAAGGGCTTCCGGTGGGTTTGGGGGACAGCTGAATGACAGGAAAATTCTGTAGCACAGAGAAGACTTGGCACTCTCAACAGGACAGAGGAGTGACGCTGTTGCAAACTCTGTCAGAATCCACCACAACTACTACATAGTTTATATACATGGATACATACAAAATGTCCCAGTTTTCCTGATCTTGCAGGCACTCTGCTATTGTCAGATGAAGTAAGCACACATTTCAAAAAAGTAAAGCATACTCTGTCACGCCAGGCGATATAAGGTGAGTCACGACCCAAGAGCGGACCAAAACAAACCAGACTAGAAGTAGAACCAAATAAAAACAAGGAACACAGAGTTGCTAGAACGCAGGGCTTGCTCTTTATTTCCACACACAAAGCGTAACAACGGTAATGACAGACAAAATACAGGAACTAAGGCAGGGCTATAAATAGGAACAAAGAAACACAAAGGGGCCAATGAACACAAACTAACACAGGTGAAAACAA
>JAVQIZ010035676.1:0-5000 GCA_036023535.2 Galaxias brevipinnis
ACACACACACACACACAGTCACACACACACACACTCACACGCACACAGACACACACACACACACACAGTCACACACACACAGTCACACACACACGCACACACGCACACACACACACACACACACACACACACACACACACACACACACACACAGAAACCCACACACTGTTGGCTTGCAGGGGTTTTCTCCATTGATGTTAGGCGCTAATTGACAAACGGCTTGGAAGGCTGAGCCTCTGCGTTGGTGCTGCCATTGGACAGATTTCCTTTGGCTTCTGAATGGCTGGGGGCGTGCTAAATGAGTGTGAAGATAGCAGCACGAACACAGGCCAGGGTTGGACAGAAAGTGGTCTAAAGTTGGGGGCATTTCTCTGGTGTTTCTCCTTCGTCTAGCCCTTGGGCCTCTCGGTCCTAGTCCCAGCCCCTGGCCTGGGGAATCCATTTTACAACACACTAACTTATTTCCAGGGCTGTTTTTTTAGAGGTCAATATCTGCTTCAAATGGCCTTTGCATATTGTATTATGTCCCAGCATTTCAGCGGTTTCTATTTGAGGACGAGCTGTAAGGCCAGCTGGGTTTAGTATGCTGGGGAGAAACGACGCCAAGTGAATTGATAGGGTGGGTGTCGGCAAATAGTTTTTAGGATGTGTGGATGTGTGTGTGTGTGTGTGTGTGGCGAGAATGGCCATGTAGAGACTGACTAATCTCCACATCATAAAACAGACACACACACACACACACAAACGTTTTGCTATGGTGATTGGTTGTTCCTCAAAGTAGCACTGCAATAAACTCAACTGAACCCCCTCAGGGAGTGGTGCTATTGTCCAAAGTTTGTGTGTGTGTGTGTGTGTGTATGTGTGTGCGTGTGAGAGACCGAGTGTGAGTGTGTGTGTGCATGATGCTGACCAAATGGGTGTACTTTTGCTGAGGCTCAACAGACAAGTTTAAACTGAACATAATGGAACTTTGTTCCTCCAGTTCGTTGGAGGGAGAATCTCGTGAGTCAGTGCTGAGGTGCTGAGATGTATTTTGGGATAATTCAAGCTAAAGGAGCCCAACACAAATACATTTAGATTTTGAAAGGACTCACGATCACAGAGAGAGGAAAGCGATAAAGAATCAAAGTTTTTTGTTTAAAAAAAAGTGTTACTGAGAAAGGGGAAAGTTCTTTGATTTCCGGTGTGCACCCAATTAAATAATTACACACAATTTGCACCGTTTGAAAGGAAACGTGACAGATTTCATCTTCTCCCTCTTTCCCTCTCACACTCTCTGTGTGCCCTCTCTGTCTTTTTTTTGCTCTTCCACACACTCTCTTTCCTCCACTTCCTCTCCGAGTTTCTTTCTATCTTTGTCCTGTCTCGCACGCCTTCTCTCGCTTTCTCCCTCTCTTCCTCCCTCCTGATTCTCTCTTGCCTGTCAATCTCTCACGCATCTCTCCCTCTGACACACACACACACTTTTTTATCCCAGCATCTAACCACAGAGAACATTCCTGTCAGTCAAAGTTGTTCTCACATTCAGAAGGCGTTCCGTGTTCTTGGCCTACTCGGGGAGCTGCAGGGAGGCGTGCGGGCGACGGAGGCACAGACACAACCGCTCCTGGTGACGACAGCGCCCCAGCCCCCAGGGGACATGGAAAATAGGCTCTCATTACGGAGAGCCACAACACTCGTCAGGGCACACATCTCCAGTGGTGCTGTGTGTGGGAGTGACCTGCACCTCACAGGCCGTAGCAGCGGACAGACTTAGCAGGACATGGCAGGCCTGGCGATGGTCCTCTCTCTCTCTTTTTAGTCTGTTCTCTCTTCTCCTCCGCGCTCCCGTTCCTTCACTTTCTTCTCTCTTGCGCCTCTCTGTTCTTCCCCCCCGCCGCTCCTCTCTTTCTCTCGCCGTTCGATCTCCCCCTGCGCCCTGAGTTCTAGAGAGGGGAGGCTGTGGCAGGAGCCGGCATACAAACTGGCTGACTCAATACGCACACCACCGGAGGAGGGAGGGGCCGGGCAGGAGAGTTAAGAGGTACGAGAGAAGAAGGAAAACACAGACTGACCAATGGACTGACCGGCCCAGTGCTGTTACTAGAGACAGACAGGCAGAGAGACACAGACTGACCAATGAACTGACCGGCCCAGTGCTGTGACTTAAGATAGACAGGCAGCCAGCCAGACAGACAGAGAGACAGACAGGCAGCCAGACAGACAGAGAGACAGACAGGCAGCCAGACAGACAGACAGGCAGAGAGTCACAGACTGACCAATGGACTGACTGGCCCAGTGCTGTGACAAAAGACAGACAGGCAACCAAACAGGCAGAGAGACAGACAGGCAGACAGACAGACAGGCAGACAGACAGACATGCAGGCAGACAGGCAGACAGACAGACAGACAGACAGACAGACAGACGGACAGACAGGCAGACAGACAGGCAGAGAGACAGGCAGAGAGACAGACAGAGAGACAGAGTTCAGCGACTGAGATGTTAAATTCAGATTAGCCACGGCCCCGTCTGTGTACCGGCATGCTAACTCCCCCTATAGACACGCACCGGTGAACAGCGCAGCAGTTCATTGATTATTCATCACATGAAAACCTGCTAGGAGAGCCAAGAGAGGCGACACAGCCGCGATACGTACATGTGAAACCGTGTTTGTGTGTGTACATGTGTGTGTGTGTGTGTGTGTGTGTGTGTGCGTGTGTGTGTGGGGGGGGGGGGGGGGGTGCGGGGATTTTGAACCGTAACTTGTGGGCACGCTCGTTTTCTCACAAGGGCTTTGTAGCTTCATCGCAATCTCCCTGCAACACTAGCAGGGCCCTCAACAGTGCTGTGTGTCTCTGCCTCAGCACCAACGTGCCTGTGTTCTGGCTGTGAGTGTGAGTACCCACCTGTCTGCCTGGGTCTCTACTTGCCCCGTGTGAGCGTGTGTTCTCTCTGCTGTGGGTGTATCTGTGGAGTTTTGAAACAACAGTGTCTCATTCATCAGAAGCGTCCTGCCGTGGAACGGGCATGCTCGTATGGCTCCAAGCCTGGTGGGTTTGTGTTAGCTTCTCAGGCTAAAAAGACAGCTGGGGTACAGACTAGGGGGCTCCACATTTCAAAACCTGAATAGCTGCAGCTTCTGGGAGATAGCGTCTTTGTCTCTCTCTCTCTCTCTCTCTCTCTGTGTGTGTGTGTGTGTGTGTTCGTTCCAGGAAATCCATACGAACGGCTCCGTGTAAAGGTTCAGACGCGTGGACTGGTTAGCAGCGGGAAAACAAGCGCGGGCGGTGTGAGCCAGTGAGAGACTCTGAGGTGGTGGGGAGCTGCTGTGCTGAATGGGCTCACAGGTTACTGACATGCAACCGCCACATCTCTACATAGAAAGAGACACGGGGAACATGGAGCCGTGGTAAGAAGTCATTCCACAATAACGCCGGAGCTGTCGACGAGTATGGAGTCTCTCTTTCTACAATTTCCAGAGGACACATCTCGCTCCCACCGGCAGCAGACAGGCAGACCATAATGGCCCACGAAGGCCCTTTATTTTACTGGCCAGCAGGAGTGCATCTTGGCTCAGCCGCTGTGTAAGGTTTAGGGCAGTCTTTATGGGGGCCGGCTCCACTCCTCATCATCCATGCAGATGGGAAAATCTCTCTCTTTCTCTCTCCCTTCTCTCTCTCTCTCTCTCTCTCTCTCTCTCTCTCTCTCTCTCACGCTCTCACGCTCTCACGCTCTCTTTCGCTCGGTCTCTCTTGGTCTCTCTCTGCCTTTCTCTCTCTCTCTCTCTCTCTCTCTCTCTCTATCTTTTGCTCTGGCTTTTTGCCAACATTTGAAGTCAGTGAGTGGGAAAACTGCCTTAGTAGTCCAAGCCCCATGGGACGCTATGGCAACACAACATCGGTTAGAACAGATAGATGGCCAGTATGGCTGTGGGTAGGCACGGGGGCATTGAAAGGGCGATGTCTTGGTGTGGCTCACACTCAAATGTTTGCAACAATGCAACAAGGCCACTGGAGAGAGGGGTAAAAAATCCTGTCGACTAATATATTTCAATATTTTGCACAACAAGCAAATACTTCAAAAGTTTATTTGGGGCACAATGCTATGCTGATGTATTTCCCCCCACCGTCAGCCAAGAAACACCGACTACATCAGCAGTAGCAAATTAATGATACAAAAATATTAAAATAAATGGCTTTATATAGGGGTTCTAGTCAAAAGCTTAATTTTAACGGAATATATACGGTAAACTGCAATAAATAAAAACACAAGGTTTCTCCTTCAAGCCTACAATTCCCCCCTTTGGGCTTGGAGGCTATTTCAATCACTGTGCATGTGTTTAGCCGTTCTCTTCACGGCACAGGACTAGGCAATGGCAGTATTTTTTAGAGACCAACGTTTAAGCAGAAATGATAGAAGCCGCTGTCCAAGGTCCTGAACGGCAAACAGCCAAAGCAATTGCAGTCCGTTGACCATAGGCTCTGCATTGAAATGCAAAGGACATACCAAAAGGCTAAACCCAAGTCGAAATTTAAAAGGTGCACAATCGTACAAATAATAAAAGTAGACTTATGGACTCTTGTGTAGACACCTAACAATTCAAAAATAAAATAGAACAATTCAACTGGCAAAATCTATGAAAATAAATAGATTTTATCTTGAGCAAAATGCATTCTCTGACACATTGAAAGATGATAATTAAGCAAAAGAAATCTAAGAAGTAACCTACAACACTATCGGTTCATATCTAGCCTACTGTAAATGGTATGCTATGTCATCTAAAGCAAATTACCTTAAACCTCGCCCAGTCTCCTTCACTAAACCTAACCTTGAATTTTTCCAAGTCTCTTATTAGGAAAATATAGATCAAGGTTGTTCAAACTATGTTATAAAACGTTATTTTGTAAGAAAACAATAAGCATCATTGGAAGAGCATATTTCCACTGCCACTTGGATCCGAAATAAATCGGATGAATTGGGTGAATTAACCTAGCCGCGTTGTCATCAATTAAGTCACGCA
>JAVQIZ010035676.1:10000-11660 GCA_036023535.2 Galaxias brevipinnis
AATCTATGAACTTCCTTAACTTTGAACAGAGCTCAAGGGGTGTCTGCCTGAGTGTGTGCGTGTGTGTGATTGGATGTGTGCCTGAGTGTGTGCGTGTGTGTGATTGGGTGTCTGCCTGAGTGTGTGCGTGTGTGTGATTGGGTGTGTGCCTGTGTGCGGGTTCAGGACCCCTTGTGTAGGTGTTTGGGTTTTGTCTGATGAGGCGTTGCCTAGCGATCAAGAGAAGCAACGCACAGAACACACATGGATACACAAATGTGAACCTGCGACTCCACTAGACTCGCATAATGAGTGCCATAACTCAACCAGCCATTAACACTTCCCCTCAGACACATGTGTGACTGTGTGCATGCGTGTGTGAGTACAGTGTGTGTGTCTGTGTCTGTGTGTGTGTGTGTGTGTGTGTGTGTGTGTGTTTGAGTGAGTGTGAGACAGAGAGAGAGCGAGAGAGTGATGTTCCCCCCTCTCCCTTGACATGAAGTCTAAACAAGTCGACTTAATAAGGTTCTGTTTTAATCTGTCCTGCTGGGCCGGGTGGGCACCTGTTTATCAAGCAGACAAACAGAGGACGTGGCCTGGAACGCAGGCAGGGGGACAGAAAGAACGAGAGAAAAAGGAAAAAGAAAGGCGACAGGGAGCGGAAGAGAGGATATCAGTCTGCGAATCGCGCTTGCCATATCAATAGTGTGAAGAGAGCGTTTTACAGAGAAAACCAGGGGACGAGAGTTCTGTGGAAAAGAGCTTGAGGCGACGCGACAGCAATTACAAAACACCCCTGCCGGGGTGAACCTTTTCAAGTCTACCAGCAAGTCAATTTAGGATGGCATGAAACGTTCCACGGGCTTTCCCCTACATCTAGCACAGGCCTTATTTTCCGAGCGGTGCTGACCCCCTCGGTCGAAATGACATCCCAGAATAAGCCCTACTGGGTTTGGCAGCCCCACCACCCGGTGTAACGGGGCGTGAGAGAGAGAGAGAGAGAGAGAGAGAGAGAGAGAGAGAGAGAGAAGGGCGGGGGGGCGGGCGGAGGTGGTGTGTCATTGTCTGCTCTGATGGCTTCTCCTCTGTCTGTCCTGTGCCACAGCCCCTCGAGTGGAGACTGTACCCGCAGGCGACAAGCTGAAACCCCGGTCCCACTGTGCGCGGGGGTGTGTGTTGACGCGGGCACGTACGCCTCTAAGCGCTCGTCTGTGTACTCCTGTGTGCTCCTGCACACGTCCATGCGAGAGGGTGTGTGTGTGTGTGTGTGTGTGTGTGTGTGTGTCCACGCGTCTTTGTGTGAGCATTTGCCCGCGTGTCACAGACAGATGTTCTGCCTTCGGGTGACAGCTGCCACCGCTACCACTGGAGAACGGGGAAGACAGAGGAGGCCGCTCGCTTCCCCCAGGCCTCACCTGCGGACACACACACATCACTCCTCCGCTCCCAGTGTACACACCGCCCGCCCGCCCTCCCACTCCCCCTTACCCCCTGCCCTCAGCCAGGGGCGGCGCGGCTTCCTCGGGGTGGGTACGCTCGCCATTGTGGTCTCCCTGTGAGGTGCCCCCCCCCCCTCCCCTGCCACTCACTCTTCCGTTCCGTTCCGTTCCCACTTCGTCTCTCGGTTGTTTTCCTTTGTTCTCCTCTCTCTCTCTCTCTCTCTCTCTCTCTCTCTCTCTTG
>JAVQIZ010035677.1:0-13602 GCA_036023535.2 Galaxias brevipinnis
GGAGAAAGTCTACCAGGCCCTTGTAGGTGAGCGTTAAGAGGATTAAAAGATCAATATTAATAGGATAAAACATAGTGCCCTCACAGGTCGGCATTAGGAGGACAAAAGAAAAGCATTAGTGGGAAATAACATAGTGCTCTTACATGTAAACATTAGTAGGAAATAACATAGTGCCATTACATGTAAACATTAGTAGGAAATAATATAGTGCCATTACATGTAAACATTAGTAAGAAAAAACATAGTGCCATTACATGTAAGCATTAGAAGAATAGGACTGGATTCTAAACAGAGTTTATTAGGGTAGGATAAGGTGAAAAGATAAGTTTTAAGCTGGGTTTGAAAGATTGATTGCGAGATGGAATTGCGAATTAGAGGAGGAAGTGGAGCTCAAACAAGATAAAACATATTGTGCCCTTACAGGTAAGCATTAGTAGGATCAAACATAGTGCTCTTACAGGTGGGGATGTTATGATAATAGATTCTTATGGCCGTAAAACAGTTTTTTTTGCTTAGTTTCTGAGAATATTTTAAAATATTACAATGGTTGTCACTGGATTTATTCAGTTCAAAAGACCAAATGGCAAGATGAGTGGGCGTTCAGCCATTTTGTCTTAGTGTTTTTATAGATACAGAACCATTTTTATTTTGAAAGATAGGTTCCATAAGTAGTAGCCATAAACCGTGTAGCCAACTTATCTAGCCACTTTGTTGTCACACCGGGCCATGGTCTACTAGCTCTCACCCCAGTGACAAGCATGTTTGTCTTTCAGTCCAGATTTCTGTACTAAGTGATGTGGACTTCTGTGTTTGAACGTTCACAGGTGCCCACCCTCACCTGCATGTGTACAAGAAAGATGACATGCCTGGTAGACTGCGTTACAGCAATCACCCTCGCATCCTGCCCATCCTCCTCTTTGCTGACCCCGGATATGTCATCAATGGGGTGGGCTACTGTGTGTGTGTGTGTGTGTGTGTGTGTGTGTCTGTGTCTGTGTGTGTGTTTTTATCGTCACAAATTAATGGTGTGGGTGTGTGGGTGTGTGTTGACACAGATCAACCGGGTGGGCTACTGTGTGTGTGTGTGTGTGTGTGTGTGTGTTGGTGTCGTTGTTGCCGCACTCTAGCCGTAGTAACAATAACACAATGTTAATCTTTAACATCATCCTCCTGGTTAATACCTGGTGTATGCTTTTGAGAGTGCAAGGGATCTTTAAACCAAACTGAATATAAAACACGTTGCGTTTAAATTGCAACTTTTCCCCCCCAAAATAACACCTCTGAGTCACACATCTCTCACATAATTTTCCTCACCATGGTATTTTTCCATACAGCTGTTCCCGGTGCAGAATAACAAGGGGGAACATGGCTACGACAACAAAGAAATGGACATGAAGCCTTTCTTCAGGGCCGTTGGGCCAGACTTCCAGGAGAACCTGCTGGTGGGACCCTTTGAGACCGTCCACGTCTACCCACTGATGTGTCACCTGCTGGGGCTAACCCCGGAGGTCAACGACGGCCATCTGGATAACACCAAACACATGCTGGTGCCAAGGAAAGCGACAGGCGACGTTCAGAGTAAGATGAATGTGATAGGGTCTATGGCTGTTGCCATGGTATAGGTACCTGGTTGATTAATTAGCCGGATATTTGTGCAGGTGAACCTGGTTAAAATTTATTCAAGCATTTTCTAAGAAAGTTTAGTGTGAGAAAATACAATTCTTTAAATAATAATAACACCAACGATGGTGCTAAAAAACAAAAGATAGTCAGATCTAAAAGTCTGTACTAAGGGTGAAGAATTAAGTGGCCTTAAAAGAGAATAATGGTCCACGTAAAAAATTTGACCAAAGGTTATTGTAGATATTCAGTCTTGAGTTATTTGGTTATTTTCAGTCAATTCGCGTAAGATGAACCAGGAAAGTAAGCGTTATCTATGACAGCAAACCCATGTGTATTATTTAGCCTTGACACAGTCACTTCATACAGACAACAATAATCTGATCATATATATTTCAATTTAAAATACACATGCACTCAAGATTATACGTTGTCTATGATAAGAAAATTACATCTAGCCTAAACTGATAAAAAAAAGCAGCAAAAAGATTAAAGAGCTCACATGGGTCATTAGATAATGCACACAATGTATCCAGGCAACACTGATAAGGAGGACACCATGTCCGCTGCGTAGATGACAAGATAGCCATGCTGTAGAACGATCAAAAGAAAGATTTGTTTTCACAGAGTCATAGAGAGGACAAGTGGAGAACAGTGGTGGTCTAGTGGATAGAACTGCTACCTGGTGACCAAAAGGTCATGAGGTTAAGTCCACCTGGGAACACCGTCACCAGTGTGCCCTTGAGCAAGGCACTTAATCCTAAAAATTGCTCCAGGGGGACTGCCCCTGTAATCTAATTACAAGTCGCTTTGGATAAAGGCGTCTACTAAATGACTGTAACGTAGTGTAATGTACAAGTTCACAACCATTCCCATTTGACCGTGGTTTGTCTTGGGATGAATAGACAAAAAGAAAAGAAAAAACACAGCATGCTTGTGTTGATTACCTGTCTCACATTTTAACGAGTACCTGAGTTCCACTAACAGCAGACATGCGAAGTGTATAATAGAATAAGGTCCATAATAGAATATGGTCCATAATAGAATGTGGTCCATAATGGAATGTGGTCCATAATAGAATGTGGTCCATAATAGAATATGGTCCATAATAGAATGTGGTCCATAATAGAATGTGGTCCATAATAGAATGTGGTCCATAATAGAATATGGTCCATAATAGAATGTGGTCCATAATAGAATATGGTCCATAATAGAATGTGGTCCATAATAGAATGTGGTCCATAATAGAATGTGGTCGCGCTCATAACAAGGGGGGAATAAATGACAGAGATGGGGGGAAGGGGGGCAGACAGAAAGTTGTTCTTTAAGGGCGCTTTCTGTTTTATTAGCCTCGAGCAATAAAGATATATCAAGCTGATGCGTGAGAGGGAGTCACGACAGAATACATGGGGGAGTCGTTACAAGCCATCAAAACAAACAAATCAGGGCGTCTGAGGCCGACAGCGTAGTAAAAATATCATCCAGCCATAAAAAAAAATTATAAAATAAAACCTTGGAAATATGCGCTTAGAAATGAGGACATAACTTGAAATGTGCAAGTCAGCGTGCAGGGACGTTTTGATTTCACGTCACGGAGCCGGTCAAATGTGGGAAACCTTCTTGTGTTGTACCACAGTCAAGGGGAACCGTTTTTAAAAATGTGCTGTTCTTAATATTGATGTCACAAATGAGCAGGATATGATCTCTAGCTTCTGCCAGGCACGTTCAGCCGTAAAGTGATTCCCAGTCTAATGTTTTAGGCCTCTCATCCACTGAACTGAGATAAAAGCAATAGACTGGAATATACTCATTGTTTTCCACATATTGATGTAGCTTGATTTTATAGAATAATAAATATTAACTAAACATCACACAGTTTCACAGCAGGCTATAGATAACAGGTCGTTTTTGCGATTTGGCCCACTTGATATTCACTCTTTCGTTAGTTTTACCTTTCATATCGGTTTAACTTTGAGATTTAGATCACTGATAAACCGTGCAGGTCAGCTAACAGGTACATATTTATTTTATAACACACTTTGAAATCTTGATTGTGTTTTAAATGCCAAGGTAAGAGAGACACAACCCAACCCAGCGATCATTATTACATGAAATCATCAGATTATAGTGTTATCTTTCTTTTAAAATGGAATTTGATTAGACCTCAGATAAATCCAAAGTGCAAAGTCTATGCCTGTGTACCAATGCACAAGAGTCACCCTTTGTTTAATTATTATGTGTTAAACCTTTATTTAACCAGAAAAAGATCCCATTGAGATTAATAATCTCTTTTTCAAAGGAGACCTAGCCAAGACATGCAGCAGCATACACAAAAAAAGCAACACATAGTTACAGACAGATGACACAAAATGTGGCCACATTAAGAGGTAGAAATGAAGCAAATGGAACGCACAATTCCCTGAGAAAAAACGGAACAAAAAAACGATTTTGCTGCTACTCTGTCTGTCCTTTGAAATGACTATACCTGTCTGTCACACCATTCTGTATCTGTTTACCCCATAGTTCGCCTTGAATGAAGCTTTCTTTAGGGAAACAGCAGGCCAACAAGTGTTGCGCACGGCTGTTGAATAAGCTGTCACGCTGAGCAACACGCCAATCACACCGTTCCAAGTCAGGGAGGAGGTCTATTGTATCATAGCTATTGTTCACTGATGTACTAAAGAGATGAAAATTGCTTTCACCTCCCACCCCCAACTGCCACTTTTGAGCCTGCAGATCTGTGTCAATAGGGGGATTAGTAATGTCGTGCCCCCTGCCTCCTAATCTCAATGCCCGTTATGTTGCGGTATAGGGAGCAAAATAAAGAACATTTGAAGTAGATCCAACTGTGCCAAACTAAAGCACTTTTTTTTTAAATTCAGTAAACTTGTTTAAGACGTATTTAGTGTGTGAACAGGTCTATATGCCAATCTATCCGTTCTCTTCCTCCATACTGCCAGTGGTTTGTATTTGGTGTGTGTGTGTGTGTGTGTGTGTGTGTGTGTGTGTGTGTGTGTGTGTGTGTCTTCCGCCATACTACCATTGGTTTGTATTTGGTGTGTGTGTGTGTGTGTGTGTGTGTCTTCCTCCATGCTGCCATTGGTTTATATTTCCATACTCTTTGTAAGCCTGTAAGTATGTTTCTCTTTGTGTTCGTTTCTTTGTCATCCACCTTGTTCTGTATGACTGTCTGTTGTTTCAGAGAGGAGTGTCTGTTGTTTCAGAGAGGAGTGTCTGTTGTTTCAGAGAGGACTGTCTGTTGTTTCAGAGAGGAGTGTCTGTTGTTTCAGAGAGGACTGTCGGTTGTTTCAGAGAGGAGTGTCGGTTGTTTCAAAGAGGACTGTCTGTTGTTTCAGAGAGGAGTGTCGGTTGGCATGTGTTAGTCGGCTTGTCGGCAGTGGCTGGATTTCTGGCCCTGGTGTTTGTTTTAACCATCGGCCGAGCCATGTGCCAAAGGACTAGGGCCAACAAAAGGTAATGTCCCTAATTGATCCCTCTGCTTGAGTGTGTGTGTGTGTGTGTGTGTGTGTGTGTGTATGTTTGTGTGTGTGCGCGCACGTGTGTGTACGTGTGCATGCATGTGTGTGTGCGTGTGTGTGCGTGTGTGTGTATGTGTGCATGCATGCATGCATGCGTGTGTGTGTGTGTGTGTGTGCGTGTGTGTGTGTGTGCGTGAATGTGTGTGTTTGCATCCGTTTCTAATTAGAATTCCCAATTAGACGTATAGCTTACCTATGTCAGAGTAATTACCACCAATCAGTCTCCTTATTCCTCCCCTCTAATCCTCAGGTCGGAGGTCACTGAGACATCTGGGGATGAAACTGAAAGGAAACAGACCTCACTTTGAGAGATAAAAAATTATTTTGCATGATATTTTTAAGACATTTGACAGGATGGTGACTAAAACACCCTGAGACCTTGGACAAAGAAAAAAATTACAAAAACACTCTAAATGAGAAAATATTATATGTTTGTTTTTTTATATAAAACTTTTTTTTACAAGTGATTTAAGGATGCCAAACCTACGTCCATGTCAGTATGGGAATCCTTTGGTAATTTCAATATAAAACTATTAAAGTGAAATAATGAATACAATCAAGTTTGTCTTCTTTCTTTCGTTATTTTAGGATTAATCATGACTGACTAATTGTAAAATACAATCAACATGAGTTCGGAAATTCAGCTGCAAATTTTAAAATGCATCGTTAATTAATATCACATAGTTAATAAAGTAATTGTACAGTACTAGTACCTATTTAAAAAGCTGCATTTCAGAGATACAATATATTTTATATAATTTATGTTTTTAAAGTGAAAGTGGCGTTTAGAGAAAAATCTACGGTGTGCGAGAAGGGACAATTACTACACGTTACGCCTTCTCTCCTCGTAAAAAAGGAGAGGGGCTGTAGCAATGGAGGGGGTAACTGTAGGGCAGGTATTTGACGCGGAATGCATCCTCAATAAACGACCAAGAAAGGTATGAAATTGTGATTTAGACATAATTGAAATAAACTATGATCTTGCAATCGTTTTTTCTGAATCACGCTTGCCTTTTTTTCCAGGGCAAGTTTGAGTATTTGGTGAAGTGGAGAGGGTGGTCGTCTAAGTGAGTAGCCTGTTCGCCGCTAGCCGTTTTTAGCAGATCAGCTACAGCGGTTCAAACAATGACAACAATGTGCCTCTTGGTGTAGCCTCATGACCGGCGTTTATTACCCCTACGATCTCTGAAGTAGCCCTCTTTTAGTTAGTGTTAGTCGGCACACGGCTTGTAGATGCATGCAAAGCGAGACGATGTTGCTGTAGCAGCCATTTCTTGTTTGGTTTTTCTTTAGGCTGCACAGACTGGGCAGCTGATGCTATCGTGCCAATTCAGTGTCCAATAACATTTTGGCTTGCTAGGGTCTCCGTAGCATGCATGTTTTGCTGTCTTGGAACTATGCAACGCCCACTATTTATTTTAACGTTATGCATTCGTTGGGGGGTATAGTTATATTTACACTACCTTGCCTAACATAGCATAATGCACTACAGATTGGCTATGCAGCCCAGTTTTTTAGGTTGTTTTTTTAGGCCGTTGTACCTTGCATAGCTGCAGAATGCTTAGAGTTAAGTTAGTCTTGTATCCATTTCAGTAGAATGTGTTAGATTTGATACCTCTCACCCATACATACCACAAATAATGTTTTTTTGTTGTTGTTTTTTTTGTGCATGAACAATCAAAGTTATACAATGTTACTGTTTAGACAAAATATTTAATGTGTGAAAGAGGGATCAGGGGTTTTGAGTCCGTCATGCTAATTTGGGCTAAAGACTGTATGTGTTGTAAACGTCTACAGGCACAACAGTTGGGAGCCAGAGGAGAACATTCTGGATCCCAGGTTACTGGCCGCATTCCACAAGAGGTGTGTGTGTGTGTGTGTGTGTTTGCGGCATAAGCGTGTGTGTGTTTGCTGTGTGTGTGTGTGTGTGTGTGTGTGTGTGTGTTTGTGGCATAAGCGTGTGTGTTTGCGGTGTGTGTGTGCGTGCACGCACACACGCATGGGGGGGGGGTTCTGATTTTCTTGTAATTTGTCCAAGCCAGCGAAGGCGAATACGGTGTTGAATGTTGATCCTTTCAATAAAAAAAGATGAAAGATTAAAATACTGTTATAAGCACAGCTGTCATATTTACCTACTTGTCATATCAGAGTGTATCAATGGTTTTATGATTGGATTCTCATATCGTTCTTCCCCTCACCTATTCTTTTGTTAGAGACCAATTATTCCTTCTGGTGATCGATCACACCTGTTCAGGGGTTTTAACTTTGACTCACCGTGTGTGTGTGTGTGTGTGTGTCTCCAGAGAACAAGAGAGGGAGCTGCTGTTCCAAAAGAAAGGAAAGAGGCCAAGGGGACGCCCACGGAAAGTCCTGGTAATCACACGATACTGTCACTGACACTCGCTGTCCTTTTATTTTCACGAAAATATAGATCGGGTGGGGGGGAGTCTTCTGAAAGAATAATCTGATTGTGTATGTGGTCATCAGAAATCGTACGTTTTTATTTGAAAGTTTAGTTAGAAAATAAATGGTTACCGGTGCCGAGTGTCTGATGAATGTGATTGATCTATTCCTCCCTCTAACTCCCTCTGTGTAAATCCTCTGTTATGGTGTGTGTGGGTGTGTGTGGGTGTGTGTGTGTGTGTGTTTGTGTGTGTTTGTGTGTGTGTGTGTGTGTGAGAGTTTCTCATGGAAAAAAAAAGAGATTTGGGAATTCAGTTTTCTCTATGAATAACATATTCCCCCATGAAAATACGATAACGTGTGGAAGACATAAAAAAGTAAAACTGAATATATTTTTCAAATATCATAAATACATTTATATTTATATTCTACATATCGATTTCCATCTAAAAGGTTTTCAATACGCAGTGTATATGCATGTAGGACCACATTCACGTATTTAGCTAAATCTGTCAGTAAGGCAGTGCCGCTCATCTTTCTGCCTTCCTCTGTGACCCCGTTGCCATAGGAACCCGAACCACGTGCCAAAGACAGCCACTCGTCCACCTCTTCCTCCTCTGGCCTCTCCTCGTCCGCCTCGTCCTCTTCCTCCGAAGAAGAGGACGACGACGACGAAGAGGAGGAGGAGCTCCGCAAGAAGGCCAAACCCGGCCCCCGCCTCCGTGACTCCCACCAGCCCGTCCCTCAGAAGAGGCCCCAGATCGTGGTGGCCAAACCGGAGCCTGTCCAGAAGAAACGTGGTCGGAAACCCCTTCACCCGGAGCTCAGGGCTCTGAGACAGGCCAAGAGCAGACCGTCCCCTCCGCCTCTCCCCCTGCCGCCCCCGCCCCCCCCTCCACGCCACCTGCCCCTCCGGCCGCACCGCGACCCCCCCAGGGACGAACCCAAACCGGGGGTGAAGAAACCCCTGCAGCCGGCCAGCTTCACCTACACGGGCCTGAGCAGGACTTCCAGGGAGGAGGCGACTGCGGCGGCCGGCCAGGGAGCGACGGGAGCCGGGGCCGGGACGCAGAGCTCCCCGTCGGGCTCCTTCTCCCAGACGGGGGTGCCCAAAGCTGGAGCTCTGAACGCAGCATGGCCCAGTCACCGCTCCATGTCTGCCTCGTCACCTTCCTCTTCCTCCACGTCCTCACTCAGCAGGTCAGCGTGAATAGAGAGTCTTACACTATATACGACAATAGATTGTGTATATAACATGTATATCTGTATAAATAAATCTATATTATATATATGTATATATATTATATGTATATGTATGTTTATTGATTCCCGTCTCAGCAGGCCAAACTGAGTTTATGAAACCCTGACAATCAGAAATATCTGTTTAAATCTTGAAATACATTAAATATTCTTACATTCTGTATGAAAATAAGTTATTAATGTTGTTTTTCTTCATCTGGACCGTTAGACCCCACCTCCCGTCGTCCTCTCATGGCAAGGGCTCCTCGACCGACATCAAGCGCTCCCTCTCCGACGGCGGCACCTGCAGAGGGGAGGGGCTTAAAACGGGCTCCTCCCCCACTCTGAAACCAGCAGGAAGTGCCGGGTCGCTGGGTCACCACGGCAGCTCCAAACCCTCCAGCGGCTTCGGGGGAGCTCCGTCGGCGGGCGGCCCGTCTCAGCGCCCCTCAGTGGGGCCGAGGAGGCCGGAGGGGCCTGGGGGTCAGACGGGGGCGGGCCATCTCCAGACGCACGGCTCCCCTCCGCCCCCCGCGGGCCGCGACCGAGCCAGCCAAGCCCTCAACCTACGAGCGCTCAACCTGCAGAGCGTCAGCAAGCCGGTGCCTGGCAACGGTCTCCAGGGCAACGGGACGGGCGGCGGCGGCGGCGGGACGGCGTCGTCGAGGTCGAGTCTGAGGAGTGGAACCAGCCCCGTGGGGAAGGGAGCGGGGGGAAGCGTTAAAGAGACGCACGCGTCCGCCGGCGGGCCGCGCTCCTCAGGGCCCCTGAGCGCCTTGGGGGGGGCGCGGGGGAGAGAGGAGAGGGGCAACGGGATGGAGAGAGACGGGAAGAGTGCCGGGGCCGTGGGAGGCACCGGGAGAGGGAACGGGAGGATGGAGAGAGGAGGAGGTGGGGGAGGAGGAGGGGGGAACAGCGGGAGGACGGAGGAGAGGAAAGCGGGGCTGAGCGTCAGGACACTCAACGAGCTGAGCACGGGGGACTCGGACGAGAGCAGTGAGAGCAGCGGCTCCGAGCGCCACTCCTCCTCCTCCGCCCCCCCGCCGGCCGTCTCCACGGAGACGGACTGGCGCCCCGCCCGCGGCCTCCAGGAGCACGTGCTGGTCACAGACGTCACCGCCAACTGCATCACCGTGACGGTGAAGGAGTCGCCCACCAGCGTGGGGTTCTTCAACTCAAGAAACCACTGACGTCCCGATGTGCCCCCCCCCAACAGACAGCCCAGCAACAGCCGCTTTGAACTGGTTCAGTCCTCACACCGCCGGCACAAACAACAGCTGTAAACCACCAACCTCGACACGTCTACGTTACTATGTTACTCCCATAAAAAGGAGGATTTGATTGCAGCGACAGAGCTGATTAAAAACCAAACAAAAACAAAAAAAAACAACTAATGACTCGGAATCCAAAAGAGCAAGCAATTAAGAATCTTAATTAGTGATGTCCAATTAGAATTGGAATCCCCATTTCCAGCCAAGGTGTGTGTGATTCGATATTGACTGTGGTGTTGATTAGCAGGGCTAGGCAGAGCCCTCATAAGACACTGATAACAGTCTGCTGATTGGACAACTTTAATGTCCGTCAGTCTCACTCCATACACCCGATGAGTCGCGGCCGACTGTCTTTCCACAGTTTGGACTCCCCATGTGTTGTGTCTGGTGAGGCGCCGGACCCCTCAGTTAATCCGACGACCTTTAGGGGGGGGGTGTCCAGAACGAGATCCTGCGGTCGCCTTGGTTACCAATCTGTCGTTCTCTTTCACAGTGCCTCAGTGTCACAAAGGGCGGGACGATGGACTCTGAAGGGCAGAGGATTGGCTGATACATAACTCCCCAAGCTGGTTTGTAAGAGTATTTTTTAATGACACCGGGGTGAGTTTAAAAAAAACAACAACGATAAAAAAAAAAAAAGGACATCTTGGATGCTTTTGGGACTTTTGTTTGACAGCATGACTGCGTACTGAGATGCAGTTTGTCAAGCTGTGGCATCGTTTGACAGATCCATCAAATCGTTTTCAGAGATTTGATGGAGTCACACACACACACACACCCTGTTTTTATTATATGTCAGTTCTCCTTGGACCAAAGGTGTCATGAATGTGAATATTAATGTGTATGGATCTTTTTTTTCTGGGGGGGTGGGGGGATTTTTGGACAGTATTTTTATTTTTTTTTGCACTACAGTAAAGCTATAAGAAGTACACCTATTTTTTTTTTCTCTGTCCATCTCAGACAAGACATGTCATAATTTCAAGTTCTCAGTATTATACTATTTTAATACAATCTTTGTCACTTGCTGTTAAAAAGTAATGTCTCTTTTTGGAGGTGAACTATGTTTTTTATTTATACATGTATATATGGTCTTCTCTTGTGGATATGTAATTGTATTCGGTGCTTATATGTCTGTAAAGCTTAAAAAAAAGTAGCCTGTGTGCCTCTCTGCCATTTTGAAGGTATTGAAATAAACCATAAGTACTTATGAAAGTGGGTGCTCAACAGTCTGCCCTTTTATGTCCCAGCTTCTGCTTTGTTGTGAACACTGGCAGTTCTCGAACACCACCAGCAGAGGTCACTGTAGCACAGTAATTCCAAGCATCGGCGCACAAGCTGGGTGCTTTCTTATTCTACAGTACAGTCAGGCAGTCATCTTCAAAGAAAGTGAAATGATGCCACAAACTCATTTAATTATACAGTAAAATGTTAAAGCTACCGTGATTCAGAAACTCAGTTAAAGAGGGACGGAAACAGAAATATGTACTTTGACAGAAGTAAAAAAAAAAAAAGGTTTCGTTCGTGTAGACCAGCTTGGGACCGTTCCCGCATACTTAACTTAATACCTCAACCACTGTTTCCTTTCGGAAAATAGATTTGTTGTGTTGGTAGCTTGTTGTCCTGACACCTTTCGGAAAACTGAAGCCAAAACAGCGAATGTGTTATTGTTTTAGTTTGTTTTTAGAGACAAGAAAAGCACGACGTCCTAACGTGAGATATACCACTGGCTTATGTGTGAAATCAGCTATTTCGGTATGCGGGCGCCCTATCCACTTCAACCCTGGTCATATTAGGCCTATAAGATGATTGTAAACCATACGGCATAATGGCCCATTAGTCCTGGACATAAATCAAGTGGAAAATTAGAAAATTAACTTAGAAATTGTAAAAAATCAAGTGTTTTAACGTTTGTGTGCCTTGATATATGATTGTGTCATGCTGGGGACCTGTTAAAGTAAATGAGGTATCAAGGGATTTCCATCCATCCATCCATCCACCCACCCATCCATCCATCCATCCATCCATCCATCCATGTATATTCTGCTTTGTAATTAAGGTCATTTGGATGTCGCTGAACAATAACAACACCTTTCTGATTCCTTCCTGGTATTGTTTTCCATGTGCTTTGAAACGTCGCCACACACAGCCAGCCAGAACTAATTATAAACCAAATGTCAAACCAAAAAATATTATTCATAACTGGATCAAAGGCAAAACATTTACTGTGGCCATTAGGCTCAGACTTCACAGCTACATGTACGATTCAGTTCATCTTCACGCAATCAAGCCTTTTTTTTCTTGGGCCGAACAGTGTTGCTTCGATAGGAAGGAGTAGCAAAGAGACACTATTGTAAGATTGGATGAGAGCCCATTACAGCTCGCAAGTATGACACAATGGAGACCCTCTTATCAACACACACACACACACACACACACACACACACACACACATTGACATTAGGCAAAGTACATGCACACATATACATAACTGGCTAAAAGGCTAAACACAAAGACCCTCCAGCATGGAGCTCTCTCTCTCTCTCTCTCTCTCTCTATCTCTGCCCCTTTCAGTCACCCCCTTCCCCCCTCTGCCCTCTGTCTCTCTCTGCCCCCCACCCCACCCCACCCCCCATCTGTCTCCCCCCCTCTCTCTCTCTGTGTGTTGTGGTCACAGAGAGCGAGGGGTGCTGGCTGAGGGTCTGAGTGACGGAGGGTATCATTCCACAAAGCTCCTAGATTCCGTGATTTATGGCGGAGGGGCCTATCCAGCGAGGTGGAATTTTCCCAAAATAAGTTTGTGTAAACAGCCGGCGACAGAGGGCCCCTCTGAGCATGCTGGTATGCATAAACAGTTTAAACTGAGTGAGGCAGTGTAGTGCCCCCACCCTCGCTCACACACACACACACACACTGACGTATACATACTATTACTCACAACGCCGACACACATGTATACACACACACTCGGCATAGCAAGACGCAGAGACAAGCACACGCAGACAAATACACACAGTTTATAATACACACACACACACACACAGAGACATACACACAGACAGATTGACAGCAGTGCACCAAGACACACACAGCATAGTCCGCATATATGCAGACACTCACACACACACAAAAACATTCTCATACAGGCACACACACTCTTGAATGTGTACACACTTTCTTGCATATAGGCACACGAGCACTGTCTCACACACACACACACACACACACCTAACAGCAGGTCTGTCTGAGTCTGTCTGGCCTGGGCTGAAGGAGTGTCCTGACCTGACACAAATACAGACACATTGTCATCAATCACTTACGGCTCTGCCACCAGTCACTGTCTCTCACACACACACACACACACACACACACACACCCGCATTCACACCCAAAACCACACACACACATCGGTCAAGGAGGGCTCCAAGCTGATACTGCATTAGGGATTGACCAGCAATAGGAACAGATAGTTTACCAATGCTGCAGACAGGTGTGTGTATGTGTGTGTCAGGTGTTTGTGTGTGTGTGTCAGG